>PKRV01001074.1:174417-214123 GCA_003709505.1 Hyphantria cunea | reverse complement strand
TATATATATATATATATATTTTATGGTATAAGTGGCGAGAAGTTAAAAGGTGAAAAGATATTTTTTTTTTATCTAAAAAGATAAGAGACGTTTTTTTACGTTTTATCGTAAGACGGTCGCCATTTCATCTCATCCACATTTTTAATATTTTTTTGTCATCACGACGAAGATTGAAGACTTGGAGACTTAAGATTTAAGACTTTAAATACTTGACATTAGCTGATCCGCTTGGTTGCCATATCATCAAAAGAAGAAGAAGATAAAAGCCTTCAAATGTTGCACGGCCAGGAACAGTTTGTTCTTTCTTCTGTTCCGTTACTCAATATTTATGTTTTACACCGTTTAAACCAGTTTAAACCTTCCCTGAACTTCCACAAATCAAAATTAGTCCAGCCATTTTCGAGTTTTAACGAGACAAACAAACAATCATTCATACATATTTTATGTATGAATATTATCTTATTTGTCTCGCTAAAACTCGAGAATGACTCGTGAATGGAAAAATATATATTTAGATATTTATATGTCCACACTAATCTTGGCAGATAATGGCTTTAAAAGGAATAAATTTTGTCCGTTTCTGCAATATTTTTCTTGCTCGACTCTTATTAATTGTCACGCTACAACGCCGAAACGAAGTAACAGAAGTATTGTATACGTTATACTCCCTATTTATATATGTATATTAACTTATGTTTTTTTAATTTTCTAAAAGTGAATCCTAGCTAGAAGGATCTATTGCCCCCGAAACACTGCTTACTAAATTTCATGAAAATCGTTGGAGCGGATTCCGAGATTCAGTTTATAAAACTGTTCTTTTAAAGGTATTAGATATATATATAATAACATTTTCGGAAATCTGACACACAATCGCCATCATGTATTAAACCAAACAAAAGTTATACTAGAAAAGCTGGATTGAATGATCCTTTTTGTTTTACATGAAAAACGCAAACATGTAAACCACTGTAAACATGCTTGCATGCATGCTTTAAACATGCCAACTTTACATTGAAAACGTCGAAACTTCGAAACAAACGTGTGAATTTGTGACGGATAGGCACCATTTTAAGTTGGGAAATAGAATAGTTATTTTAAATATAATTAGCCTACCAATCCAATCGTTTTTGAGTTCTAACAAGACAATTATAAGACTCTAACAACAATTCATTGTAAGTTTTACAATAAACTATGTAGGAGTTAGGTATAGCTGGAGAGGACGCTTTAAGAACTTCAATGCTTAGCTTAATATTATACTACTTGTTTGAATTTTCGCAAATTATATTCTGCTTATATTATTAAAGGATTTTGCATAGTTATTAGAGCTCAGAATCATTTCATCTTTATCCTGTTTTCTCAATTTGGTCTGGCGTCTGCGTAATGTGTAACATTATGAAAGGTTTCAAAGGATTTATTTTATAGTCAATCGCCTGCTGGATGTTAACACTTAGTAGATTAGGAGGCCTGGTCGTCATTAATATGTCTTTATATATGTATGATATTGGAGATGTCATTAGGGTCGGCACATAAGTGGCATTTCCACTAGGCCAAAAAACTTTTCGCTGCAGTTGTAGACTCTGCTTCCGCATTCAGGGGACATAGATATGAAGTTATGATTGCTTATATAGTATACTAGCTGAGCCCCGCGGTGTTACCCGCGTTTGCTACTGTTAATACGCCGCGGGACTAAACTAGTTTATACACATAAACCTTCCTCTTCTATTACTCTAACTATTGAAAAAATCGCATCAAAATCCTTTGCGTAGTTTTAAAGATTTAAGCATACATAGGGATATAGGGACAGAGAAAGCGAATTTATTTTATACTATGTAGTGATAAATTTATAAAAAACATGAAACAATTTCTTTTGCTTTGCACAAACAATCTGTGAAATATATTGTCAATTGCTGTATTTTTGGGTCGACATGACCTCCAATATCTTTAAAAAACAGCGTACATTAATAAAAATCAACAATGTGATTATAAATCCTGCATTTCTGGCATTCATAGTCAGCAGTAGTCAACCTCGGCCAATGACAAATGACAGAAGTTGATAGATTTATTTATAAGAGAAGGAGAATGTGAGTTATTGTTCTTTGCATACTTCGATTGAATAAAGACTTGAGATTATGGTAGTATGTATGTACAGAATCAATTATAAATATGCAACATTGAAATATGCTAACAAATGGGTTACAGACCAGTGATCCACGAATGCCAACGCGGTTGAAAGTCTACACACGCGTCTATCATGCCTATACTTACAATTGGATGCTTCATTTTTCTAACACAGTTATTTTATCTTTGTAATATTTATTTTCAAAAGTATTTCCTTGTTTACACACTACTAATTTAATGATTATAGGATTTTCTATGATTCGTTTTTTTTTATATATTTAAGCTGCCAAAATGACTCTGCCCTGCCTGATGGAAAGCATGAGCAGAATCCAAGAGTGGTGGTCACCATCCTCAATGCGAAAAAGAACAATGCAGTATGGTGACCCACACTATGGCGGCCTGGGGGGAAAGGGGATGGTGAGGGGGATAGGGGGCGTTGGATTGGGGTATGGGCCTCCGGTATCCTCACTCACTCGATGAAACACAGAGTAAGCGCTGTTTCACACCGGTTTTCTGTGAGGCCGTGGTATCACTCCGGTCGAGCCGGCCCATTCATGCCGAAGCGTGGCTCTCCCACGGTCGTTCTAGGGGTGACATAAAAATGCTTTGAAGTAGATACGAAATTAATGTTGATTGTTGCGTTTTCAGAGATTACTTAAACTTAAACTTCGCATGGAAATCTTTGAAATCTTCGAATTTTTCGTACAACAATACTTATTATATACTTATGCATTTATTATAAATTAAACGTGCATTTAAATTTTCCACTTAAAAGACTGCTCATGGTCACATCCCGACAAAGCTCTCTCCTCGGACTCTGTTTTAAAAATCCTACTATAATACGCATGGTAAGCTCGTTAAGCCCTGTAATCATAATCTGATACCAGTGTATAACGTAAAAGCTGTGTTAAGCAGCGTGCCTTGCTATTAATGTTTTAGCTGCCAAATTTATTCTATTCTTTCTGACGAAAAGTATGAGTACAATCCTAGAATGGTGGTCAACGTGGATATAATGCAACATGGTGGGTGCATTATTACTGGGTGCCTTTTCACGCTCCACTTAAAGAAACAGGATCATAGTCAGAAGAAAACACGTGTGCAAGTAGTGAGTTCCAGGTTTTAACTACTTGGCTCAGAAAGAAAGAGCCGAACCGTTTTAAGCGTATATCTATAACTCTATAGTGGGCTACTCTTTCGATGTAAGGTATTGATTTTGATAATTATTATTAGTTCAGTACATATACTCGTACCAGAACTGCTTGTACAGAAATAGATTGTCATAGATATTTTTACTCGGCAAGCACTTTACGATCGATGCGCCAGGTGTCACTACTACTCTCAGTTCTCATAATATATTATTCCACACGTATGTTATAACATTCTTGAACACATACCCGCTACGGATAAGTATGGTCATTTAGTTTAGACTCGTGTAGTACATTATGAGGAACATAACGCGTTAAGAATTGTGAGTATGTGGAAATCGTGTTTTACAATAATAGCAGTACCCGGCTCCCTCCTATTTAAGGCGCAGAGTGGCATATTATGTGGTTTTTTTTAGTCGGTCAGATTCCGATATACCACTCCACCGCAAATTCCGGTAGGGTAAGGGTCGTGGAGGTTTCAACACCTAAAAAATGGTTTAAGTCTTCCTTATTTTTTATGTATGGCCTGTCTGTCATGTAAGTGACTCTACTCTGCCTGATACCATATTTAATCCGAATGCAGACAATGCAACAATGCAGCATGATGACTCACACCATGGCGGCCTAGGGTTGCTTCTGCATCATTGGGCCTCTGTTCTCGCACTCACCAACTAAACACGACAGCACGAATGCTGACATTTTAGGTTGATCTTCTATGAGGGTAGTACTGTCCTGGTTGAGCCGGCCCGTTCGTGCTGAAATGAGCGTGGCTCTTCTTCCTTTCTTTGTAGTGATGTTTGTTTTGCGTAGCTTACTCCCTTAGCCGCCCCTTACGACCCATGGCATGAATAGGGGCGATGACACTTAGTATTCTTAATCCGTCACCACTAGGACAAACAGACATACGCACGGTAAACAAACTTAACATAATACGATAACTTATGTAATCAAACTTAAAAAGATTGATTTGAAGTTTGATCAAACTGTCAGTGTTTTACGGGACATCATAAATGTGTAAATTATATTAATATTTAACGTATTTAGAGCACCTTTCAAAGTGAACGAGAAAATATATCAAAGTATTTTAATGGCAATGGAATCTTTTAGAAGCCAAGGTGGCTGTATTTAAAATTTCTAATACCTTTAAACGAGCAATTCGTGTATACATATAATATAAATAATCTGAATCTCGGAAACGGCTTTAAACATTTTCAAGAAATTTAGTATACAGGGGGTTTCGAGGGCGATATATCGATTTAGCTAGGATTAATTTTTGAAAAATTTACAAAAAAAATATACCGAACAAGGCTCGGTCATCGAAGTACTATCATTATGAAACAAGGAATGCTTGGTGACTACATAGTAAAAGCATTTTATTTTATCGGAAATAATTATGCTCTTAGACTTGTTGTTTGAAAAATACATTGCTATACAGAGCAGTCGAGCAAGGAGGGTCATATCATCTTGGTCATATGCCTGTACCTCGATCTGAGAGCGTAATCACATCGACACCCCTTCGGTTGAGTGCATTTGTTTTTGCAATTGATGAAGATTTCAGTGCGAACCAATCACTGCGGTAGGTTTAGTGGCTTAAGGTTTACCACGCTACTTTCTACTGCGTTGTGTAAATAATGGATCGGAAATGTCTCGCCTTTTATCTTAATAGCATCTTAAAAATATTGGTTTCATAAATTTTTTTTTGGTCGTTTCGACTTTATTTTTACATTGAATCAAGTACAAAATCCGCACTTGTGTTTCTTTAGTTGCAGATGTGTTAAGCCATAGAAAGTCACATATCACCGATCCACGTATCCATTTAATCACTTAATCACTTATCACCTATACATTACATAAGTAATATATATATATTACTTATGTAATTGCACTATACGGGGATTTGCCTACTCATTTACTTCTGCTATTATATTTTTTCTTCAGCTCAATTTTACGATAAAATATGTGTTGAAAAATCATCATGATTTGCCCTTAAGTGTTAAGTTTGGCGCAATGTTACAAATGTGATTTTCACTCAGTATAGTTTAAGGAGCAAGCTTATCGCCATCAGCCAAATGACACAAAATACATTTATTGTTATTGATACAATATAATAAAAGAAGACAAATTGAGATGAAGTAATAATTATACTATTTTAAATTACGGCATAGAAACAGTTTCATTAACATTGTTAACCAGGGGCCGTTTTGTTTGATATTACATACATACATGATATCCCAGAATTCAAACTAGGTACTGTGTTCTAAAACAAAGCCAGAAACTTGAACAGTGCGAGCGGTACGATGCGGCAAGTCTTGAGTGACAGGGGACAGACCGCAGCGGTATAATTGGGTATAACGATTTACGAACAGGGATTTAACGTATTTTTTGTATTTCTAACCTCTTATCGATTTTAGTAGCCTGGTACTTGTGACTTGCATAATTATAAAATAGTTTTTAAATACTGTGGATTGGAAAATGTTATGTTATTTTATTCTCATTATCATAGTCACTTCTATTATTTTACTCAATCAGTTTTCTTTACCTGACTAGTTTCGCCCTTTTTTTTAAACTACTGTCGCGTATGACGATGGCGGAAAGAGGTGGCGGGGATCAGTTCAAACAATTCCTCGGAGCCCTCCCCATTGTAAATATGGTAGAAAATGCATAGCGAAGTCACATCTCTACGCAGCGCCAGAGAGTCTAGCCGAATCGAAACTTTTTGGCAATCGACGATTCGAGTCGCTCTCCGTTGAATGCGGTCCAAAGGGAGCAGTTGGTACTTAGGTGCCCCGCCCAAAGATGAGGACAGTATTCTATATGAGGCCAAACCTGCACCTTATAAAGCAGAAGGTGGCGGGCCGGGTGAAATACTATTTAGATCTGTTGAGCACGCCATGCTTCTTCGAGGTCTATTTGGCCTTACCATCGAAATGGCCACGAAACTTGAATTCACTCGATATGTCGACACCGAGGATTGCAATATTGGCTGCGGCAGGTAAGGGAGTGTTTTCAAACCGAGGACATACGACCCTTGGCAGTATTTTAGCGGTTAACACGCAAAATTGTGTTTTTGTAGGGTTAAATTGTACTAAGGTCGTGTCGACACATTTATCCTCCAGATACTCCTTTACACTATGGTATAATTTCTCCAACGCTAGTGCAGTTGACATCTTCCTGGGGTAACTAAGATAAAAAATAGATTATTAAACAGTGGAATAAGACAAGTAAGTTTAATTTAAAAATGTACCGTATAAAGTGCTTTCTAGGAATGTTTACTACGAAAACATCTTTTAATTATAAAATCGGATGTTCATCGGACTTAATTGTTTACGAACTTTTATTACGTGGATTGGCCTCCTGATGTAGTGTGTCCTCACTCAGTTTTTAATTAAGTAGAACATTACTCACCAACTGATAGCTGTCGGCGGCGGTAAGCTTTTAAATTAAAAGTTCTAAATAGGTAGCATAAACTTTTAACTCTAAGAGCCTTGTTAAAAGGTCCCATATTTTTTGCAATGACATAAATATTAGCTTGAGAGGCAGCTGGCTCAGTAACGACTACCCTCTACCTACGCAATGGATTTCTTTTTAAATTCATATAATTTTTTTGAAGTTCACATTACCATTAAATTTTTCGTAAAGATAATAGTAAGATTCTACTGCCTCGCTGGTGCAGTGCTAGCGTTTACTATTGATGTATTTCGGGTCACTATTTCCAGACCGTACCAAATTTTTGTATGATCTGCAAATATTTGTTTCAAATTTTGGGTTTTTTATGTATATAATATGTATGTATTTACACAAAAAAATATTTATGTGTGTGTATATATAGGTTGTCAAGTACCCATAGTACAAACTTTGCTTAGTTTTGGACTAGATGGCGTTGTATATATATATTAGATGTTCGAAATATTTATATTATATTATTAGTTACGACACTAGACTCGCTTGCTCCTTGGGAACGAATATTATAAAAAGTCTGCTTATCCATTAATCTTTGTTCTTGTGATCAAAGTGCTTAATATTAATTTTTGCACTCCACAATATTCTTAGCAAAAGATTTATTATCCGATTACCTACCTAAGTTTTGCTTCGATGCGCAAAGGCTCGAAAGCCCAATGTAGGCAGATATAGCAAGACTTTTTTGTTTGTAGGGTGGTAGTTCCTGATGCATGTCCTTCGTCCAGGAGGGGATCGATAAGATCTATTGGACTCTTAACGACTAAAAACCATCCCAGTGTTTCTCTGCTTGCGAATGACGGTGGTAGAATTACAATTGCGTTCTTCCGCCACATGACATAAACGAAATAGCACCTATTATTATTATATTGAGCACTTTTGGTCTGATCTTACTAAACCAGAGGTCGTGGTTTCGATTCCCATCTAGGGCAAATAATTGTGCGATGAATGAGATTATTTCGTCTGCGTCTTGGAGTAATTTATCTGTAATGTGTATATACTAAGACCTAATTAAGTATGAATATCACCAATGTCATACTTATTTAAAAACGGGTATATATAATTTTCTTCACGAAGTTAGTGTGTAATGTCTAGTAAGAAATCAATACTTTGATTCCACAAGCCTAGAGGCTTACTTAAAGCTAGAGCTTTAAGTACTAGTCTCTCAGAATCTTTCTGAAGTTCGGAACCTCTGACAGCACTTGAGATATTTGCTAAAGAAATTCTAGTTAAAGGTTGATCTTTTCAAACTTCTGCTCGCCTAGTACAAAGATTTTACATATCGCCCACAATATGTACATAAATTAAATGTTCAAGAAGCTGTCTACAAATTCTTGAGTACCAGAAAAAAAAATAAAAAATTCGCAAACATAAAGTAGGTTAGAAATGTAAGCTTTGTGACAAGTTTGCGAGTTTTTAAATGGGTAACAAGTTTGAGTAGCAGCGAGTGTGGTATGTTGGCTGTAGGGAGGGTGTTTTAATATGTATCACGTGACAAAAGACCCTGAAATAAATCTGTGTACACTGACGTTGATACATGTTCAGCCCAAGAGTGAAATTCTCTTATCTTTTCAATGTGTTAGCGCAGATTTGTGTTTGTGTGTGCGTATCTGTGTTATATTACTACACTTACGTCATAATGCAAGTTTAATTTGATATTCCAAATTTTAAAAAAACAAATTGGCAAGAAAAGCTACTTCAAAAGCTGGATCAATATATAATATAATTGAAATAGGACTACACAGGAAGCAACAACATTCAATTAAAAAAAGAATCATCAAAATCGGTTTACCCAGTTCAAACTCATGAGGTATCAAAAAAAAATAGTCGAACTGAGACCCTCCTCCTTTGTTGAAGTCGGTTAAAAATAACTTTTATTACCCAATGCCTTCATTTGGTACCCAAGGGTAACAAATGATGGATACAAAGTAGTATTAGGATTCTAAATAATTCCACGTCTGCCCTATCGGTTTAGTGGTTAGTGTTACTTACTGCCAAGCACGTGTTCGTTTCCTTTCAAGGACAAATTATTGTGTGACAAGCTCAAACAATCCTTAGTTCTGTGTCTGGGTGCCTTATCTGTAGTTTAATATACGAGTGATATTTATGCATTTAGTAATATATATACTAGCGTTTGCCTGCGGCTCCACAAGCGTGTTTCGCGGTTGTCGTGATAAAAAGTACCCTATGTCCTTCCTCAAGAAACAAAGTATCTCTTTGACAAATTTAATTAAAATCGGTGTTACGATTAAGCCGTGAAAGAGTGATCTCAATGTTAATTCAATCTGTTTATCATATTGTTGTAACACATTGTTGTAATGTTTCAAATTAAAAGCAAAATTGTATATAAAACCTACAATGCTTAATTAAATTTTACCGGTTACCATGGCAACATAAAACTGTAATAATATTAGAAGACAGGAAATCACAGTAAGGCAGTTTCAGGAGACGGCCAACGATTTTCGACGATAAATACCTAGAAAGGGTTTCGGGTAGCGCTGTGAAATTACAACGCTTTGAAGTTTATGGCTTCCTAGTAACTTGGAAATTCAGGGTGCCTTCCGATTTTGTTACAAAATAATCATTAAGACTAAATTGATTAAATGTGTATTTAAACCTGTAGTACGGGGGGTACCGCTATAGATGAGCAAGTCATTTGATACCGGTTGAAAATCATAACAATAATAGTTTACTCCTAATACGTAACAAATCCGAACGTCAGCTGCTCCGATAGCGCTGGAGCTAAAGGAGACACCATGAAAAACTCATTGGGAAAAAATCTGCTCCGAAAATTTGTATGTCTAGCGAAAGTATGTTATACAATTGTTTTAATACTATTTTTTTTTTAAATACGAGGTTGGGTTGAATGTCAGTCCTGTGCGTAAACTTCATTTAAAATTTGTCAGATAAATTATTTTAGGTATACCGTATGAGATTTATATAACTCAATGTTTATACTTTTTAAAGAAAATTGTCAGCAGTACTTTTGACGGGGGTAACACCAAACGAAGGTATTCCAAAGAGACTGCAACGCTGGAATGCGTTGAGCGCGCGACATGTTGTGACTGAATGTGTTACCTCCGTCAAAAGTACAGCTGACAATTTTCTTTACTCTCTTACATATGTGAAAATTGAGATATATATATATTGTATAAATATCATGTATGTTTCACTTGGTATAAATATCATTGTAGCAGATTTTTTCTGATGTCTTTTCATGTAGCCTCTGTTAGCCCACCACTTAGTGCGATAACTGACAGTCACTTTACTGATTTCTAAACATTAAACAACTGTTTAAAATAAAATTCAATCGATATAAAATTTCTAGAATTACAACGCTACCTTCCGTACTTTTGCGGAGTATGTATTATTCTGATGGATGAATGCAATTTAGAAAGATCTTATAATACAAACAAGCAATTTAACATTCTGTCATACGGTACGGTATGGTAGCGTATGCGACTGCTGTGCTTGAGGTCACGGGATCGATTCCCAGGTTGGACCAAATATTCGAATGATCTGCAAATATTTATATCGATTGTGCATTTACTTGCAAAAAACGCATTTATGTATTTATATCAGTTGTCCAGTACATATCATACAGGCTCTGCTTAACTTGGGACTAGTTGACCGTGTATGTCGGTTATCACGGTAAACAGAAGCATATATCCTTGCACAAGAATCAAAGTCTCATTATGCCAAATGTTGCAATCAGTCCAGCAATTTAACCCTAATTAATTTATAATACCGAAATTGAAGTATGTATTACTAGTATTTTTCGTGGGAGAGCCACGTTTCGGCATGAATGGGTCGTCTCGACCGGAGTACCAAGTACCGGTACCAAGACCTCACAGAAAATCGGTGTGAAACAGCGCCTCTGCTTTGTTTCACCGAGGGAGTGAGGATAACGGAGGCCCATACCCCAAACCCCCCTGCCTTCCCCCCGATCTCCCAAAGGAGCCCAGCAGCGCACTTGTGACGCCTCTACTATTGCAGGTGTTCATTGGCAGCAGTAATGCTTACTATCAGGTGATACGTCTGTTCATTTATTCCCTATTCCATAAAAAAACCTTCCTAACATAATAAATGAGAAGGAAATACCTAAAAGGTTGAAGATAAACGCACGAAATTTTCTTTTAAGATTTATGTTTCTGACAGAGAGAGATAAATCTTAAACCGGATCAGTACTTGCCTAATTCTGTAACTCTAGGCCAACGCCTCGAGATGAGTCGAGCTTAAAGATGGAAAAGTTGTAATTTATTTGTATTTTGTATGTATTTAGAAGTAGCGTACACTCTGCGTAGTTTGAAATTAGGCGGCCCTGTCTGAGATGTATGATGACATTATTATTTTAAGTAAATTTAATTATGTAAATACAAATATCGTGGCTCAACAAGATCTTAATGTCAATCTTGTCAAACTAAATTTCATGAAGATCTTTGAAGCCATTTGTGAGATTCAGATTATATACACATTGGTATATTAGCTGATCAGCCAACGTTGTTTTGCCATGAAAATGAATACCTAGGGGTGGGTCATCCTTATCATTTATAGGTATGAAATACAAATGTTGGCCGATTATCAGGCATACTTGATATGCACTCAAAATTTCATAAAAATCGATACAGCTGTTTCGGACGAGTTTGGTAACAAACACCGCGACACGAGAATTTCATGTTAGAACAGAAGATATATACTAGAATTTCTCGTTTTAAGGTATTGGATGTTATTAAAATACATAGAATTATTTACACTAACCAGTATTATTAACAGTGATTTCAATTTCTCAAATTTCCAGTAATGTAAAATGCCATTAATTTACTTTCTTCAAAGCTTGTTGCTCAATTCATTGAAAACTACGCAAGCTTTCGGTACTAACATCAAGGGCGAATACCTACCAGGAATTTATAAACAAGAAGCGCTTCACATAATAGAAAGTCCCGCCCTCATTACGGTCTAACGGCAGATGACATCGCATTTTAGTTAATGCTTTTTTATCTAATGTTCCGTCCTTTTGACATAGTACTTTACAAACAAGTATGATTTTTTCAAATTGAGTCTCCACAAACATTTCCACAAACATTTAGGTCGTCTCAATTTAAAAGGATAAATCTACCTTGCTTCAGCTAGTTAATAGCAATAATTTTGTTTTTTAATATTATCTAAATATTATCTCTAATCCTAGAGGGGTTTGAAAAGGGAAGGAGGTCATAGGGCTAAGAGATGCAATAGAGTTGCATAGATTTTAGTCTTGTACACTAGTCCCTTGAAGATCCCTGTGACCTGCTATTTATTTAATGTAATCTACCTGTTTTCCTCTGACATTGTATTACTGTATTGTGTGTCTATCAATTGATTTTGCTATGAATCAATTTGAAAAAAATTTTTAGAACAAACTTTTTATATAAAATTAATAAAATCGTGGCATGTATTTTAAGAGCTAAAGGCGTCCAATTCTCGAATAAAGAACATATAAAAAACTTCTAGGCATATTTTTCCCTCATAAAACAAAAATAAAAGTTTTCCCAGCAAAATTTTCCAACCTAAAAACACTAGGGATTTATCGAGGCTAAAACGCAATAAAAAAAAGTTGAGATTTGACACGGGTCTCGTGTACCAAGGCAGCAGATATAAGGAAAAGAAATGGACCGAATTTTATTTTAATTTGATGCTTTTATCAGTTACCTATATATGTAACAATGTGTCCAGTTTCTTGTGTTTTATGATTCTCATATTTTTATATGACTTGATAATTCTTATAAAACTTGAATAATGTAAGTAATAATGAAATTAGTGGAAAGAATTAATGGAGGTCTTTGTCCAGCAGTGAACGTTTTTGGACTGAATAATTACAATTGCATAGCATTTTTTAACTAGTTTAAAAAGAAGAAGGTTAATAGGTAAACTAAAAATATATTTCTCGCATAATTCGCATGATACGTTTGACGTATCATGTGAAATACGAACGGAAGACCGAAGGCCAAACCCGGGCTCCGGTATTCCATAATTGTTAGTGGGGACTCCAATTGTACTGAACTCAAAGAGAAACGTATTGGTGGCTTTAGGATTGCCGGTATTCCGGTCGGTACATGGATAATCGGTAATCACTTTACATCCAGTCATCAGATGACCACTGTAATCGTTTGCTAATAAGAGTGTGTAAGAATATTTTTAACTTCAAAAGCACCTGGTTAGAGAGTCCAGGTCCAGGTTTTTGAAAATATATTTTTAAGCGAGATAGAGAAAAAAATTTTTCGAAAAAGCTTCGCCAACAAAGGTTCATTACACAACTGCTAATGTAGGCCACCGTGAAGGTTCATTGTGGTGGGTATACTGTGGAGTAGGCACGTAATCATGCAAACACACAGTTAAATTGCAGAAGTCCAATGACACGTACCGTATTAGTAATCACAATAGCTTTATTCTCAAGAAGTTTTTTTTTATTATGTAGGTTGCAAACGAACAAACGTATCGCCTGTTGGTAAGCTATTACCTCCGCCCATGGACACCCGCAACATCAGAGGAGTACGCTCTTTTCTTGAAGGTTTGAAGGTTGATAAGCAGATACAAATATCAATGGAAAACACAATGAGTTACACACAGAATTACAAAATCATATACCAACACGGTAGGGAGTAGCCATACGTCCCCTCTGTCAAAGTATGAGCCTGAATGGGCCTACGCGTTACACTGTTATAACACATAATGTATTTATGTATGTGTGAAATCGTCATATTTTTCTGTTATCTGTTAATTCGAAGTGACAGGCGATTGTTTTATTATGTCAGTCTAAAGCGTGTATGTATGAAGATTATTCCTGTGTACTGTGATACGTGTGTATTTATTACTGCCTGTAAAAGTCAACAATTTAGTATTTTTTTATTTTCACTATCCAAAATTACATTATTTTTCCGGCTCTACCGAAGCTCTACTATCTACGAAGGCAATAAGGCCGCCCTTTGTACACTCCGTCTCTAACTGTAATATTATAGTGTGCAAATAAAGAGTTTTCTATCTATCTATCTATCTATCTCTACAATAAATCCTTCGACAATTTATCTTCCAAAAACATGATATTGGCAAAATTGTGTTCACACCATAAAGCCATTAATCAAAAGTGGAAGTTGAAGTTGAAGATTATTCCTGTAAAAAATGAGAGACTTTTTTGTATTGTGAAAAGAGGCTATAGTTGCTCTCCTCCTATCCAGTCAAGTGACATACCGATCTCAAACTGAAAAAAAACTCGTATCTTGTGAATCGTGTATTGTCTTACAATTGTGGATATACATTTGTCGATTACATATCGATACAGTGATTACGAATCAACAACCAACCATTCTTTGTTCTGACTGAATGAGGTCATCGGAGCTAAAATCACCCCCCGATTTCAGAGGAAAAGGTGACTCAAAAGGGAGTCCTGAGTTAAATACAGGGACGGTGTAGTGGTTTAAGAGATTACCTGCTTTCCACTGCACTGACTGTTGCGGGTACAAACCCACATTGGACTACACTTTGTGTGATTCACGAATTGTTGTTCTGTCTGTTGTTGTCCTGAAACAGAAGAAAGAATTAAAGTTGCAGGTGTTGTTAGGTAGTAGTCGTCAATTACCATTAGGAGACTTTTCTGTCTTCGATGTCGTGCTAAAATTGTGTAAGTAAAACTGAACTTTTGCCGAATTCCTACATTTTGCCCGGTTATTGTCTCCACTAAGACTATCGCTTAGAAGAGAAACTATTGCTTGACTGGAAATTCTGAGTGCATGTACAAAGAGTTATATATCTGGTAGATATATGAGAGCACCTTAACCTAGCTTTACACGTGACAACTACACTTGAATAAAAAAAAATTGGTTGTCTCTAAAGTCGGTTTACGATTGGTAGCCGAACGCTTAGGCTGATCGTACGTCTTATCGCTTGTTTCACGCTCGCCTCAGGCGGAACGGGACAATGGGTCATCAGTCTCTTTTTCGTACGTGCAACCGGCGATTATTGATATACGACGTTATTACGTCAAAAATCAAAGAAATTTCTCTGAGTTTTTATTTCAATAAAATTGAGACAAGTAATCCCAAACTCAATGGTGTTAAATCGTTTAATTACAAAGGTCATATGGCTACCTTTCGATTCCATCATCAGATCAGCTCTAGGCAATAGTATTGTATTTTCTCGCGATATACACAACCCTTTCAGCACAATCAGTTTTAGATATCTGCTTCAAAATTGATTTAAAAGATTCCGCCCGAACAAACATACATACCCACATTGCAAGTTAAATAAAGTAAAAGCTTGCAAAATTAATTTTACTTATATTTACGAGTAATCTGTGCTTGTCGGCTGGTTCTCAAATAGCATTCATATTAATATAGTAAATTCTCAAGTAACTTTGTCTGTCTATAACACTTTCACGGCTGAACCGCTGAACTGATTTGGATAAATTCTGGCATAGAGAAAGGTTGGACCTTGGCGATATAGGCAAAGCCAAAATGAGAATCTGTCTATCTTATTTTTGTTCTCTGGTTTTATTATCACTGTTTTTTTGTTTAATATGTATTTTGTATCGTAGTGCTATAATTATTAGTTTTTTTTTCTTAAATTATTGTAATGATTCACATGTGTGTTTGTGTACCCACAAGAAAATAGTGTAATCGATAAAGTGTAGATAAGGGGGGAGGATGTAAGTCAGCGTTAAGAGTCAATAAGGCTTTGTTGTAGGCTCTTAATATCCGCTGAATCTACAATCCTTTGCCATTTTACTAAATATATTATGCACGGTTTCTTTTTCATATATTGGGAAGGCAATAAATGTTTATTATTATTATTATCATAAAAGCTAGTATTTTATTTGATAAATGAGTTATTTAACACTTAGAAAATTCTTGAATTCAAACCGTTCAAGACGTTTGCTTGCGAGAGATGCCGTTGAGCAATAAAGACGCCAGTTGTACTGTCTTAGCATTAAGTTATGTACTTCGTTATCTGGTGTATAATAAAGCGATTTATTATCAAATATATAAAATAAATAAATATTTCGGACATCTAACACACAAAGCCATCTAGTCCCAAGCTAGGCAGAGCTGTGTGTTATGGGTACTAAAAAACGGATTTTTTATATATACTACACAAAATAGGCGGGAATTAAACCCGAGACCTCAAGCACAGCAATCGAATACGCTACCATTGCGCCACTGAGGCAGTCGATTATTAGTAGAAAGTAGGATTTAATTAAACTGAACAACCTAGTTCATGAGAATTTTAAAACTAAGAAGTGCTTTAATGAAGCTGTGGAGGAACGGGTGTCATGTCCCTCCAACATATAGGGAGGATCTCCGAACAGGCGATTTAATCATGCCTGGCTGGCCACTGCCCAACGATTGATGTTGGGAAGTTGTATTTATGCTAATCGGCACGAGAACTTCTATTCAGGATCGGTAGTTTCTTCGTTTCCTTCGTTACCCCGTAGTTCGACGTATCTTCGGTAGATAGTGCGTTTCTTTTGCATTGCATGTGGAAGTCGCCATAGAACCTTAAAATGTTGCTCTGGAACATCGTAAATTGTACGCTAATTGTATGCGATTCAAACACGCTTCGTGCCGACCCGATAAGAAAGGCTACTTTGACCTAACTACGTATACTATTAGAATTGCTATTTACGGAATATGAAATTACTTGGAAACACTTAAACGTTTATCTACACAAATATTATGAAGCTAAAGAGTTTAAATTTCGGTTGAAATCTCTAATTTAAGTAATTCTTGGTTAGAATTGAAAATTATCTTTCAGAGTTGAAAAACCCATTTACCGAGAATTTATTTAAAGCTAGGCTATGGCAGGTGTGTCTCCAGCAAAGACAATTAGCAAAACCATCACTTCAACTCATCAATGTGAAAATTTTCCCAAAGGAACCGCATTTTCAGATGAACTTGAAAATACGACTTTACATTTAAACACTGGATTGCTAGTTTGTAAGGAAATTTGAATATTTAAATTCACGTACAAAAATCTTTTCTTTGAGAAAATAATCTGGAACTATTGTCCAAAGCCATGGTTTTGCTGATTATCTTTGCTGGAGATACGACTAATAGGAACTAAACATCAATGAAAATTAAACGGAAAACATTTATTACTTTGAGAGACGCAGCTGTGCAAAATGCAAAGATATACAAGAGGGTAATAGGATCGAACAGCCTTTTTCGCTATTTTATTAAAGCCAACATTTCTTTTTAGTTCGGACAACTGCTAATTTTTTCTTACTGGCTTATAATTATAAAGAGTTTAGCCCATTTGTGTCGAAACGAAGACTGACTGAAAACTTATTACTTAGAATGCTATTTATAAAATTAATAATTAAAATTTGAAATTTAATAATGTTTAAAATTTAAATTATCGACATCAAACATTAGCATGTCGGTGACGTACGTACCATAAAGTGCTCAACGTGGCTAAAGAAGTTTTGTGACGTCAGCACGTAGGTGACTGTGAAGGAGACCCGGTGATGTGAACTCTAAGATTTCACTCTCAAAAAGATCAAAAATTTATTTTTGTTCACCTAAAAAGTGCTCAACGCGACTAATGAAGCATTCACTAAAAAATCAAATTCTCTGTGAAGATTCGATGTCGGAATAAGTTGCCAAATTACCAATCGTGATCTTTATATTTATTTGAATTGAAACTCCACACATTTCAATGGAAAATTCCACATATTTTAATGTACATTTCACACACTTCTCATGGTCGTTAAACCTTCTGACTCGATTCTAATTACTAAATAGCACTTCCAAACATTGTTTTTATCAGAACTGATGTCATATAGAAGGGGAATAGAATGGTATATAATTTCAACCGGTTTAATAATTAGAATTGAAAGTACTATTAGTGGTTTTGATACTATTGAATACCAGCTTATAGAATAGCCATATATAGATTCTTAAGTCCCTCGCAACACAGGATTAATTCCTGATGCGGAAGCTGTCTTCAATAAAACAAAAAAAGTCTCTATAATTGTCCTATATGGTAAAACTATGCATATACACAAAGTTTGAGCCATGGACAAGAGCTAGTATCATATATATATTATACTAGCTTTGTATGAGCCATGCGAAGTTACCCGCGGTATAACTTCACTCGCAGGTAACACCGCGGGTCGAATCAATTTCTATTAATCTAAACTATTCTCAAATCCTTAGGAATAGACACAAAAATTCATTAAAACCGGTTTAGCCGTTTAGGAGGAGTGTTTAATCACATACACAGGCACAGAAGATTTATTTACATAAAGATGAAAAAAGCTAGTAATACTAATTAAATAATAATAATATAAATAGCTGGTAGCTGTCCCCAATCAGTCTTGGGAATTATAAAGCCTAGGAAGATGATGATGAAAAGCTTGTATCATATGTGTATATGATACTAACTTTTGTACATCGCTCCATCTCTGTATACATTGGTTATCGTAGTAAAAAAATACACATACATTGGAACATAGAACCTCCTCCTTTTTTGAAGTCGATTAAAACTAGCCCGAGTCTTTCTTTAAGAATCAAAGTATTTCGATGACAAATTTGCCGTGAAAGCTTAACAAATTTAGATTCGTGTCTTTAATATTAATTAGGGTGTTTTTGTAATCAATCTGAATTATCTATCTATATGAATTATTAATAATTAAATATGATAGAATAATTTAAGATATACATATAAATACGCAAAGCACATTCTTTGTACTTTTTACCAGTTAACATTTATACCGAGGAGAAGTGCAGAAGCTAAAAGAAGATGTCACAGTCTAATTTCGACGACTAGGCAATCATTAGTAGAACATAATTAGCTCTTTTGTATAGAACTACCATGGGAGAGCCATGGACGCTGCGGCATGAATGGGTCGGCTCGACCGAAGTGATACCACAGCCTCACGGAAAACCGGTGAGGAATAGTGCTGTGTCACCGAGTGAGTGAGGATCCGGAGGTCCATACCCTAGCCCCTACTCCTTTCTCTCTCCCTGTCCTCCAAAGGTCGGCAGCGCACTTGTGACGCCTCTGGTGTTGCGGATGTCCACGGGTGGAGCGATGCGATACGTATGCTAGTTTGCCCTCTATTCCTTTAAAAAATTTTTACCAGTGATATTTTTTGCTACCCGACGACGGTGAAGGCGAGTGAAGGGTAATTGTTTTGGTACCCTGTGTATGTTTGTGTGGCGACTTCCACATATAGCGCAACAACATAAAAATATAGGACAGCGCCATCTACCGAAGAAACATCGAACTACGGAGCAACGAAGAAAACTAAGAAACTACCAATCCTAAATCGCGCAATAGAAGTTCTCGCGCCGATTAACATATATACTACTTCCCAACATCAACCGTAGGGCAGTGGCCCGCCAGGCATGATCACCTCGCCTGGTCGGAGGATCCTCCCTTTGTGTTGGAGGGACATGTGGCCCGTTCCTCCACAGTTTGTATGTTCCACCATAGCAAGTGAGGAATCAATAAATTCGTAATACTTAATGGTCTGGGTTACATATGTTATATAAATTTTATCAAAAGTTTATACGTTTAGTTTTTAAAACTTTTATTTGTCAAATTATTATAGAAAATATCCTTCTCAACTGACGATAAGTTATTTAAGTATAGACCTATCTATAATCCATACTGAATATTTTGTACATAAATGCTCTTTCACAAAATGTTTTTACGTTAATGTTTTTTATGATGAAGTAAAAGTTATTCTACTCATTTACGATTTCGGTATCCCTTGGGCACGAGATTCGACAGCATCAGCTGTACAGTAGATTACTTATTTCACTTCGAGAGAGACAATCGCATTTCATCAAGGAAAGTTTTAAAAGCTGTAACTAAAAGGGAAATGTTACATTATTTCACTCACAAAGTTATTACATTAGGAAATTGTAGCTGACATTTATGATACCAGTTGCAAAGTGAGCATCTTTGTTTGTTTAGCTTTCACGCATACCCCTATAACGATTTTCAAAATTCATTCATAAATGTAAAGTTACATTATCAACATTTTAGACTTCAGACATCTCAAAATATACATCTATACTAAGCACTAGCTTATTTGTGACTAAGAGTCTAATATTGTTTCTGATACTAGGGCCTCGGAGAAAACCGGCCTTGAGGAATACTATGTGTATATAACATATATATATTTACAAAAAAAGTATAGGGTATCAATAAATTTAGCTTTCATGGTACAAGGTCTACTTAATTTGAAACTAGACGGTCTTGCGTCCGAGGCCCGAAAAATGATCGTGAGACAGCCACGCTTCGGCACGAATGGGCCGGCTCGACTGGAGTGATACCACCCAGAAAACTGGTGTGAAACAACAGTTCAGCGCTTGTGCTGTGTTTCACCGAGTGAGTGACGATTCCGGCCCATACCCCAACTCTCCCCCATCCCCTAAAGGCCGGCAACGCACTCGTTACTCTCTGGTATAGCAGGTGTGCTTGGGCGACGGTAATCGCTTACCATCAGGCGATACGCCTGCTCGTTTTCACACAATTTCTTAATAAAAAATATTGATCATATTACTATTGTTATAATAAAAAGAACTTTTAGTTCCATCCAGACTTTTTCAAGAAATATTATTAATTTTATTTCTTTATTAACAAAATCAGATCAAATTTCATTACATATCTAGACTCAAAATTTCACCAATAATGTTAAATTGGTAGATCCTATAACAAACAAACGAAGCTATATTTTGTCCGCTTCAAATTAACTTTAGGAACATCTCGAAGTCTTGTTCCTGTCAAAACTTTATCATTTATGGCTAGTTATTGATCCTAAGGGAAACGAAAACTTTTGACCACAACCGCAACAACCGCAAGATATTTGATAACTAGCTGTCTATACATAATAACAACAATAACATGAAACAAATTATATTTTTCTTTTTATTCGAATGACTAAGAAATTATATACGCACATATCTTTACAGAGGTGCTCATAGCCCAGTTGCACTCGGTGATTAGAAACAATCACCGTGGGTAAGCAACGACGGCGCGGTCAGTACCTGGATGGGTGACCGCTGGAGGTATTTTACCATGAGCGACACCGTGATTCGGAGGTCACGTTAAGCAGTCGGTTCCGGTTGTTATCATACGATGACAGTCGTGAAGTTTAGTTGGAGGCCTTCAGGCGGTTTGAAAACATCCAACGGCAAGATGACGTGGCCGCAACGTTGTCTTGCCGGTCCCCAACCCCCACTTGGCCAGTATGGGGACGTATGGCTTTAACCCTCTCCTGAGAAGAGACCTGAGCCCAGCAGTGAGACATTATGGGTTGTTACTGATGCTGATATCTTTACATAGTATAAAATTTTGTCGCTTGCGCCATCTGTTTGCTTAGATCTTTCAAACTCCTCGACGAATTATGGTCCAGTTTTCAGCAATAGATAGGTTCAAGAGAAAGGGTTTTTAAAGGCAGCTCCCACATTTGCAAACGCATATGAAACGGACATAGAGAATACCCAGATACAGAACAACTACATGTGGATCACACAAAGTGCTATCCCATGTGGGTTCTATCGCAGTAGAGAGCGGCGTGACGACTGCTTAAACCATTTGGGCAATCGTGCGGGCTACTACTTAAAGGATTTTACTGCAGTTAGTTATAGATAAATTACACAGATTGTGCACATTAAAAATGTTTTGTGCTTGAGAATCGAATCTACGACCTCTAGCTTAGCGGTCAGGATCGTCAACTACTAGACTGTCAATTGAATTTCAATTGAATTTATGTTATCCTTTTGCATTCACTAGATCGTGTAGTACCAGACGTTTTTATTAAGTAACTTTAAATTGTTTGCGGTTTGCCACTTGTGACCAAAGACATTACACACTGGTCGAAACGTTAAGCAAATATATTATATATACACCATTTATTACGTTAATTCCTTCTTCATCAGTTTATATTAAAACTTCTAAAAATTACTATTGACTGTGACTATGGCTAGTTGATTTTTGACAAAGAATTAACCTCAAATAACATCAAATCTTCCCATCGGCAAGATCATGAATAAATAAAGTATAAAAAATACCAACATACTATCTAGTCCCAAACTAAGCAGAGCTTGGACTATGGGTACTAGACAACTCTTATAAATACATTTATACTTTTTTTGAACATATATACATTTCATACAAGAATACACCGATACTCCAAATAAGCAAATATTTGCGTATCATACAAATATTTAGTCCGGCCTGAGAATCAAACCCGAGATTGCACAGCAGCAGCATACGTTACCACTGCGCCTCCAGTCAATACACCAATATCTTCATACTGGGCATCACAAAGTACTAGTGTTAGTATGTCTCGTACAAAATTCGTAATACGTATATATTTCTGGGTTACTGTTTACGATGTAGACCATAAAAACCTACGTGAGCTATTACCGATGTGTGAAGGCGGCTTCAGTAGACCTCACAAACACATAATGTTTGCTTAACTTGTATGTAACGACGCTGATACAAGAAAATTCAGTTATTTTTGATTGTGCGAGACACGTGCGTCAGCATAAATAGGCCGATTCGGAGGGTACTTTTTTACTAAAAAATACAACTCCCGCATTAGGAATAGATATCCTGTGTCATGACTTTACAAAAATACATAAAACGGACACAAAAAATATCCAGACTGAGAATAACGATTTGAAGATCACACAAACTGTTGTCCCCTGTGGGATTAGAAACTTCAACACTTGGCGCAGATAATGGAGCGTGATGATCGCTTGAAACCACTAGGTCAAACGTGCAATCAAACCGCGCTATAGCACAAGATCACACAATAATTTCGTATTTTGTTCTTATTGAGTTTTGGATCGTAAAGTTGGGGAGTTTGGGCTCCGCTACTCTCATTCACAACACTAATAGGCTTGACCATTACGACCATTGAGTGATATCATAACCTCATAGAACACCGATGTTATTCTAATATATTAAAACAATAAAAATAAATAAATATTTCGGAAATCTAACACACAACGCCATCTTGTCCCAAACTAAGCTGAGATTGTATCATGGGTACTAGACAACTGATATGAATACATAAATACTTTTTTTTGTAAATAAATACATATTATACATAGAAAACACCCAAACTTGGAAACAAATATTTACAGATCAAACAAACATTTGGTCCGACCCAAAATTCGAGGCAGTCAAATATATTGATATTCACCGAGTGATTGAAGAACCTCCTTTCTATGTCCAGCAGTGGGCTACTAAAGACGGATGAGGATAATGAGTGATTGAAGTTATCTGAACCCCAAATCCTATACAGGTTACCTTAGTACATTATTTATTTATTAAACTTTATTGCACCCCACCACAGTAATTTCTTTTACAGAGAAACCTATACGGAGATCAACATCGGGTACTACAATAGGCGGTCTTATCGCTCACTGCGATCTCTTACAGACAACCTTTGTACGGATATTTTAAAATGATTTTTAAGTAGTCAGCGGTGTACTTAAATAGATTTAAATTATTAATAACATATAAAGTCTTACAATACCTACTATATATATATATTAAGAAAATAGTTATCAGGGACCTACAAGTTTAATTTGTCTGGAATCTGTAAGTGCGGTGCGCACGTAGAAATAGATTAAATATTTGACCGAATGATCCGTTAAATTATCATTTATACTCTATTACTAATAAATTGTAATTAACATTAGTAATATGACAAATTTTAAAGAAACTCTTTATGTCTGTTACACATAGATTTAGCTGTAGCGCTCACAGATCTGAAGCGATTTTAATGAAATTTTGTATGTAGACATTGTTATCCTTGAGGAAGGATAATAACTACTTTTTGACGCGATAACTGACATTTACGCGGGCGAAACCGCGGGCAAAACCTAGTAATCTTATAATAAGTATACGAATCTTGATACTACCAAAAGTAGTTGCTTTATATGCAAAAAAAAATCTATATTCAATATTTATCGGATACATAACGAATCTTAAATATTGGTGCCATTTTTGTAACACTTCAGATATTATTGGAATCCTAAAAAGGCGATAGACGTTCGTTTATATATTTATCGATTCTATCAAATATGTATTTGACGTTGATTATTCGCGTCATGCGTACGTACAGATGTTGTTATTAGATTACCTTAAATTAGATCTAATACTGAATTACTAATTTTATTTTTAAGTAGTAGAGTGTCAATTTATGTAACGGTTTTAATATGAGTCTAACTAGTTATTCTTGTCTACCGTTCATTCAACTTTTTTCTACGGGCTTTGGCATTGAAACCATACTCTTGTTCTAAATTGCAAAATAACTGTCTGTAACGCTATCACGGCTAAACCGCTGCACTGATTTCAATGAAATTTTATTGGATGAAGATACCTTGATTCCTGAGGAAGGAAATGGACTGCTTTTTATCGTGAGAATGACATACATCCTTGCGGAACCGCGGACAACAGCTGGTGCTATATTACGAATTCGATCTTGATATCTTCATCACGTCAATTTGCCTGAACATTTGTGGTCTTTCTGAGCATAATTTTTTCTCCAAGGCTTCATTCCGAGGGGAGATTTTCACCACTATTGCAATTCACGAAAAATATTCAGTTCTTCTAATTTAAGAAAAAGTTGACAAAATTATACAAAACACGCTCAGCAAAGTTTTGAATTAGGTTTTAAACGATCGAGCCTGGCTCCAAGTATCCTTACCAGTACGTTTGGGTGGTCTTGGAGTATGCAAAATTGTAGATGTCAGCCGTCCAACATTTCCGTTATCAGTTCAAGGCATAAAAGAGTTAACCAGGACAATTCTTATAAACAGACTATTTTATTTTATTTACAGACAGATGGCCACAGACGCTTGTTAGATAGCTTGGCCCAATCCCACACTATATTACCTGCTAATCTATTTACTCAGCGACAACGGGATGCGCGGTTATGTATTTTAAGCGAAAAAGGATATCAACTAGTTTTGCTGATCGCTCTTTTGTTAAATCAGGTTTATGGATTCAGGCACTTCCACTTGCCTCTGGCCTCTGTTTAGGAGCCCCTTGTGTTGCTCTATATTTTTGTCCCTGTGGAAAAGCTGTTGACAGTCGCTAAGATTATCACGCTATAAAAGGTCTTAGGCAAATAAGTGTATTATTGTTTTAGGATTTCGCGACTTTTTATAGTTTTTGTTGCATAACAGGACTTATTGGTGGTATATACAGTGTACATATTACTGTTCTGCTGCCTCGGTGGCGCAGTCGTAGCGTACATGGCTGCTTTGCTTGAGGTCTTGGCTTTGATTCCCGGGTCAGACCGAATGTTGGTATAATCTGCAAATATTTGTTACGGAGTTTGGGTGTTTTCTATGTATAATATGTATGTATTTACAAAAAAAGTATTTATATATCAATATCAGTTATAGAGTACCCATTACACAAGCTCTGCTTAGTTTGGCGTTACTAGATGGCGTTGTGTTTTAGATGTCCGAAATATTTATTTATATATACCACTTGTGGTCACGGATAGAAAGTACAGCAACTTTTTATATAATTGTTCCCGAGTCCCGCTATACAACAAAAACTAATTATAAATACTACTTTGAAAAACCAATTGCTTGCTTATGGCTCCATCGCACCATCTACCGAAGAAACATCGAACTACGGAACAACGAAGAAAACTAAGAAACTACCAATCCTAAATCGCGCAATAGAATTTCTCGCGCCGATTAACACATATACAACTCCCCAACATCAACCGTTGGGTAGTGGCCCACCAGGCATGATCACTTCACCTGGTCGGAGGATCCTCCCTTTGAGTTGGAGGAACATGTGACCCGTTCCTCCATAGTGGTGACCCCGACGTGATTTGAACACGCAACTTTCCTTCCTTCCTAAGCGACCTTTATTTATTATATTATGTACTAGTTTTTGCCTCGTTCACGTGTATGGCGATTATCACATCAAAAAGTAGCCTATGTTCTTCTCCAAATCATGCTGAAGTTCATCCAAATCAGTTCAGAGGTTTAGCCGTAAAAGCATAACAGACACAGAGATGGAGTTACTTTCGAATTCATTATATAAGTATGAATTTACCGAACTCTCTTGCAGGTAATATCCGTTTACCGCATGCAAATACCTTAATTATATGTATGAAGTTCGTGTATATCGCACGTCTGCAGCACGTGCCAGTAATATTTATTGGAACGTCTCTCGTATATCATACATAATATTCATATATCCTATTTTATGCTAATACTAACTTTTGTCTGCGGCTCCGCATGTATGCCGGTTATCGTGAAAAAGAGTATCCTAAGAGTTGCTTCAAGAGTTAAAGCATCTTTATGCCAAATTGCCTTGAAATCGGTGGAGCAGTTTAGCCGTGAAAGCGCAACAGACAAATAGACAGACAGATAGAATTACTTTTCAATTTATAATATTAGTATGTACCTAGTATTGTAGTTAATTCATGGCAATTGAAGACAAACATATGTATTTGAAAGTAGCAAACTCCAATAGAACCGTTCATTTCTTATTCTACCCCCAAAGCGTTATTTTTCCTAAAACCCTTTTAAAGTGGGTACATACTAATATATTATGTAAATTAGAAAATAACTATAAATATCGGTTACGCTTTCTCGGCTAAACTGCTGCACCGATTTCAATGAAATTTGGTGAGGAGATACTTTGATTCTTGAAGTTGGACATAAATGCTAGTCTTTACCGCAATGGCCGACGAAAAGTTTAGCTTAATACGAATCAGTAACCAAGATTTCGAGTTGGTAGCCCCGACTGTTTCGGCTCTGCGTCAACAAATCAATCAGTCATAAAAAGGGTATATATTGTACATAGTTCATCACGATACATCGTTATTTGCTTTAATTGCATGACGTTACAATCGAATTTCATTATTCGAAATCAAAATGCCTTTCCTCGCATAATAAACTGTGGAATCAACTGCCGCCTATAGTATTTCCGAGCCAATACAACCTTCAAACCTCCAAGAAAAGAGCGTACTCCTTCTTAAAAGACCGGCAATGTACTTGTGACGCCTCTGGTGTTGAGGGAGCCCATCGGCGGCGGAAATCGTTTGAAGAAAAAGAAGTTTTTATTTCTAGTAGGCCTATTCAAGTACCTTTGAAACGTTACATTAATGACTATACTTGCGCGGTTCCAGAATGTCAATCCTATGGAGAAGAAACGCAATATTTATTTATATTTACAATATTTTTAAACTTCATGTAATGCATGTATGTGATGCTTTTGGTACACTACAAAGCATACAGCACCAATAAATTAACATAATCATTTAACAGTAGTTAACAGAACAAAAATTAATAGCAATAATTACAAGTGGAAGGTCAATTCCCAATTAACATTGAACTCTTTTGCGAAGTTGTAGATAAACATGACGTGCGCAGTCCTTAATTAAAGCTCTCAGCCTTCATTGAATTGTATAAATGGCGATGGTACATCCAACAAGTCACAAAGCTAAAAAGCGCATTTGAAATTATAGTGTCTGACTGAGATTGTTAACTTGGAAGAGCGCCCGCTGTATTCCAGTTTCTAGAAAATTAACTTGTACATTGGTTTTCTCTAAAAACAGATAGCAATACTTCTTGTATTTTTCTACTCGTACTTTAATTTTTACTTCAACTATATATATAAAAGTAGTAAATTTTTCATGTACACTTTAAAAACTGAATAAGCTATGTATGGATTTAGCCTAAGTTTTGACATAAGTCCTTGTGGTGACGTATTAAACAAACGAAGTGCCACCCAAAGTACAAAAGCAAACCACCGTGACAGCGCGGCAAAACGAGATGGAAAAACTTAATATAAAATCCGTACCAACTCTGGCCAGAGTGATATAGTAGACCAAAACCTTCTCTCTAAGCCCTATGACTAACAGTAGACTAATTAAGGCTGTGGAAGTGGATATGATAATCTAATTCGATGTCAAACCACTCCAAAGATGGTTTTCATATATTTATCTTGCGTTAAGTTTGTTTCTCACTTCTTATCAATAAAACCACAATGTGCCATCTGTGGGTAGCGGTAGTAACGCGTAAGATGACCATTGTTCTTATTTTTAGTTAATGGTTTCGAATTGAGACCTTTCTGTTTTACATATAACACGTTGAAGATTGAAATGTTCAGTATAATCTCCAAGTCGAGCGAAGTATCCGAAAAAATGTTAGTATCTTAAAAACTCATTTTAATTTACAACACAATACTTTATCAGGATATTCCTACATTTCTTTATTAATACTGACGTGTCTCGTGGAACCGTGAGATCCGCTTGCGATGTAATACTAAGGTTTTTGTTCGATGTCAGGGGTGATCGAAAAAATTTATGGAACTCTTTAGGTATGTTTTAAGGAAAGGAGAATCTAAAAATTCGTGAAATTCACTGGAAATATAGACTACTAGCTTTTGTTTGCAGGTCCGCCTCCGTATTTGTAGCGGTTATCGCGGTAAATAGCAGCCCATGTCCTTCCTTAAGGATTAAAGTATCTTCATGTCAAATTTCATGGAAATTAGTTGAGCGTCTTAGTGTATGAAAGTATAGATGGACTCCAAAATAAAGGCGACACGTTTCTCCCGCCCGTAATAAACTAAAAGAAGTGCCCGCCCAACGGGCGACCTTAGACAGGTAGGACCAGATCATGTGCACTCTACTTCGAGATTACCACCCCTATGTACATATCTACAAAATTTATAAAATAATAAAAGTTTAAATAATGAACCCTACAACGTAAAAACTTATGTCAGCCGAGCAACTATCATGAATCTATTTACACTGATACCTCATTCATTAAAATCGGTTGAATAGTTTAGTCGCAATGGCGGAACATACAAATGTGCATAGACTGCCAAAAAATCCTTTTGGCTTCGCTGTATTCAGGCAAAAATATGAACAACAATGGCTTGTTCAATATGTTCCTCAAAATTATGATGTCATCAATGCATAAATAATGAACAGTTCTAACATGTTGTTCACAGATATGTCAATTGAATGAGTCGTGCATCATTGGTGGTATAAATGTTACTCCTATTATTAAACTGAAAGATGGTACGAATGACGTAGTGGCTAAAGTGGTCACCTCCTGCCGCGAAGAGACATTACTTCGAATTCTTATCATGTCCATGGCAACACTTATACGGTTTTGCTAAAAACTGCGATGCGAATGGCGTTTGGCCTGGCATGATATCGGTCGTCAAGCGTCACGATTCTGGGCTCGCAGAGTATGTTAGCCAATGGCAGATTGTTTGTGGAGAAACGCCACAGTCGCACTTTTTTGCGCCGGGGTAGACAAATTTTTGTCAGACTGGTTGTTATACGGTCTGTTTTAGTTTGACAGCACGGTATAGTAAGAAAAACCTTCTTTCTAATTAGAGGCTTTTCACCGACTGTTAACTTTTGAAGGCAGCTAATGACTCTAAAATGTCGGGAAATATATTAATGATGTTTATACTAGACTGATGACACAATTGACGTAGTACTTAGACGATCACTCTACCTTTCTGCCAAGCATGACACTTCTGAACATTTACAAGTTTACAACAAACTATATCTCGCAGTACTGTAAAAGGGAAAATAAGAACATAATAAAATACCACAATCAAGAAAAAAACAGAAGTTAAAATTCGATAGTAATATTTCAATAGAAATGAAAACAAGTTAATAAAAATTTAAAATTATTGCAAGAACATAAGTTTACCTGTACGTTGCTAAAATAATTTGACCCTGGAAATCTCTTATTCGGATTCCCAGTCGGAACGTCGGTGATCTAATAGGACGTGGAGTGGTTCCAAATAACTTTGGGCCATATCCGGAGAATTATTTGTCTGGAGATTGTCGAATCTTAGACGTAATTTTACATCTCAGAGATATCTCGGTTATTTTTGAACATTGATGGATTTATATATACTATGTGGCAGATCAGTTAATTTAAAAAGTCAGGGTTCTTTTCCTTCAGAGGCCAAATCCTATTAATATTATAAACGCGAAAGTTTGTATGGCTGGATGTTTGTTAGTCTTTCACGTAAAAAGTACTCAATGGATTTGGATCAAACTTTACAATAATATATAGCTGATACATTAAAACACATAAGCTACAATTTGCCGTGATAACCGACATATACGCGGGCGTAGCCGCGGGCATAAACTAGTATGAGCATAAATGTATCAATGATTTTTACAAATATCTATACTAATATACCAATTACCGATATCGGAGGCCTCTTTTGTTTGATTGAATGCGGTGCTCACAGCAAATACTGATTTGAATTAATTTTTTTTCATTGTTAAAAAACCCTCTATATCAATTAATGCTGCCATTTACCAAGGAACTCAATGCATTCACAATGAGTATAGGGGCACTGTTGGATTTTACTTATGTTTTCCATCAGACTGAATAGACTCAATTTGTCATCTTTGTGTATATAAAAAAGAAGATAGACTATCATTATCCTCACTTATGTTATAAATGCGTAAGTAACCCTGTCCACCTGTCGCGCTTTCGAGCCAAACTACTGAATCGATTTAAACAAAATTTGGTACACAGATAGTCTAGAGCCGAAGAAAGGACATAGACTGTATTCTTTTATCGCATTTAATGCGAAAAAAGGGTTGTTAGAGGTTGAAAGTGGGGATGAAAGGCCTCCATATAGCCACACTTCTGTATACATAGAACTGTGGCGGTTTATCCGTCACACGCCTGCGCGTTACCTGCGCCGGGCGTCTTGACGACGTGCAAACAAGGCTGTCACATTCATTAAAAAGGTTTCACTTTTTCAACGAAGACTTAATTTATATATTCATTAATCAGAATTGTATGTTCATTATATAAATAAATCAGTAAAATTAATATAAAGTGTTTCTAAACTTCAAAATTCTCTAAAGAAGTATCGTCATTTTAAGCTAGAAGTTCGAAATATATTTTTAGGCTGTTGATTAGATATAAATAAAAATGTCATTTAAATTTGTAAAAATTTTACTTTCAAGGGGTTGAAATAGCACTGAAATAGCACAATGAAAGTGTGTATGGAAATTTGTAAGGTTTGTTGAAATGTTTTATAAGTTTGCGACAAGCGACAAGAGCCATTCTGCAGTAATATTGACGGATTTATCACAATATGCCTGAGTGTGCTTACCTGAACGGGCAGACACGTGAGCGCAGACACGTGAGGATAGACGACTGTGCCGCATGCGAATATTGAATTTTGCCACTACAATATCGTTATTAGTATTTACTGCAATTTGATTTGCTTACTTCTTACTTGTTTGTTCATTCAATTATTGTTCTAAATGAAAAAATCCGACAAAGAGGTATCGGGGGGGGGGAGATATTTATGCACTAAAAGGGGTACGTCGGCAGATTAAATTAATGCCTGTTTCAAAACATCTGTATTATGGGTACATATGAAAATCATTGTCTTATTACAAATATTCGTGTACAACTTTACAATGATTTATGAGCAGTGTCAATATGAAAATGCTATTCTAAAAATCGGAGATTGTGTTGTATGTAACTGACAGTAACGACATGATTACCCTGAGACGTGAGTTCTATTATATGATAGCACAGATGATCTATAAATAATATCAATCCTGATCTGCTGACTAATGAGAGTTATCAAATAAACGAACGGATCATGTCAGACGTGGAAGGAGCTGTTATCGAATACCTCTCAGAAGATATTGCTAGGGACACTGAACAAGTAATAGTATAGCTTATAGAGTTTCTCAACTCTTTAAAATTATCAGGAGTGCCTTCCCATAAGTTGAGGCTGAAAGTTAATGTTCCAGACCTATTAATGAGAAATCCTGCGCCTAGTTGCGTAATGGTACACAGCTACAAATTACACCATAATTCCAACAGTTTCCGCTGAAAATTGCATTTGCAAATAACAATTAACGAGCCCAAAGACAGACGCTTAAAGTTGCAGTTCATTTAGAAAAAAACTTGTTTTTCCCATGGGTAGCATGCTCACTTGTATCAAATCCGCTAAATCTCTATAATTTAGCTACAGATGGCAAAACAAAAAAAACGTAGTTAAAGAATTGTACTTAAATAAGCTCATATAAATACTTTATATTTTATGTACTTATATAAATACTTAAATAAATTTTTAACACTGAAACGTGTGTGTCTTATTTGTAAAATAATATAAGCACCAATGATTAAAATGTTACCCAAAGTCACTGTTCCTCGCAGAAGAAGTCGCGCATACAGCTAGTTTAAATATAAATAAATATAAATAAATAAATATTTCAGATAACTGACACATAACGCTGTCTAGTTCCAAGCTGACCAAAATTTGTGTTATGGGTATTAGACAACTGATGTATATACATATATACTTTTTTTTGTAAATACATACATATTATACACAGAAAACACCCATACATTTAACAACACGCCACCATCAATAGGATCCGAACATCAATGAAATATATTGAAAGAACGTGAGAGATTCATTTCTTTTCAGAGACGCTGAAGAAGTTCGGTGGGTCAGCTTGTTATCAATATGTATTAATAAACTAGCTATACCTACAACAGTATAACTTACATCTCATGGGTACTCCAACCCTGCGAATTCTCAATGGCCAAATTAAATAGCACACACTTCCCTTTTGGGTTAATCACCCTAGTACACTGCACCAAAGCTCGAAGAAAGATGTACCCAAGGGTGTTTATGCTGTATTGCTATAGATTTTGTTTATCGTTTTGAGGTGGGTGGGGGAAGCATTCAGTATTCGTTACTCATTAGGGGGAGGAAGAGGAAATCTGTTTGTGGATAGGAACAGTATTAACAAAAATAGTGCTTATGCTCGCTCGTGTGCATTTCGGTTATCGCGGCTATGAGTATGTCCTTCCTCAAGACTCAAAGTATCGCCATTAAGGGCGCCATGCCAAATTTAACTGAAATCGGTGCAGTGGTTTATCGTATTAGACAGAAAGACACACAGCTGAACTTTTGAATGTTTTACGTGGGAGAGCCACGCTTGGTTACGAATAGGCCGGCTCGCCCGGAGTGATACCACGGCCTCACAGAAAACTGGTGTGATACAGCGCTTGCGCTGTGTTTCATCGAATGAGTGAGGATACCGGAGGCCTATACAATAACCCTTCCCTCATCCCCTAAAGGCTGGCAGCGTACTTGTGACGCCTCTGGTGTTGCTGGTGCCCTTGGGCTGTAAGAATCGCTTACCATCAGGCGATACGTCTGCTCTTTTTACCCCTTTTCCATAAAAACAACAAATAATATTAGTATGACTAAAAATACTTTTGAAGCTAACCTAATGATAAAAAAGGAACCAAGTATTATGTGTGCAATAAAATGTCTTTATAGCAGAGCCGCGATGTAAGCGAAGATCTTTGGGAATACAAGATTTATCACGATTAGTGGAGCTAAGATGTTCTTAGTGTTGCTGTGTTTTATTGGAAATGGAAACCAAATGGGTTTTATTGCGTCTGTATGCGATCATTACAGTGGTGAATATGGAATAACTATATCAAAGCATGTAGCAGACTTTCCAAGCTTATAAAAAGTAAAAATATTGTCAATATAGATATAATGGAATATATATTGACTGCTTCGTTGGTCCAGTGCAGCTGTGCTTAGCTGTAAGGAACTGCAGATTAAGGGGTCTCGGGTTTTATTCCCGGATCGGACTGCTGTTGGGTTTTTCTTACAAGAAATTCTTAATACAAGCCCGTAGTATGGATTCTGGCGCTGTCCCCCGCCCGTACCTTGGAGAGCACGTTAAGCCGTCGGTCCCGGTTGTCATGAACATCTGTGGCAATCGTCATTGGGATGTCAGTGCCCTCAAATATACTGACAACATTTCTTATTGTCTGTGGAAACCCCCTCGGGCCCTCACCCCACCAGCACGAAGCAACTGTGCCCGGAAAGCACTTGCGTCAGTCGGAAGGAAAGAGTCCGGTGCTGCCGCCCTGCCCGAGAATGACTGGCTGGAGCGCCTCCACGGTGGCGAAACCAGCACGTGGAGCCTCCAGCCACGACGACCACCTATGCATCGTGGCTCAACGAGCGGCTTCATGTCACTCGCGTACCTCTTCGGGCGGAGGGTGAATGCCACTCTCCGCCCGGAATTCAGCCACCCGTTGATAGAGCGGCGAGCACTTCCGTCTCCAAATCCCACGGGGGTGTCCCGGCCAAGGCGCACGCCGCCTCGGTCGACACTGTGTAGTATTCGCGTATGGCTCTGACCGCCAATACCCTCTGAGGTCGCCAGAGGCGCGCCTTATTCTGGGCGGTCAGAGCCGACACCCACACCGGTGCGCCGTACAGCGCCATAGAGCGGACAACCCCCATGAAGAGGCTTCTCGTTGCGACACTGGCTCCACCCAGATTGGGCAAAAGTCGCCCTAGGGCGGAGGCAGTGTCGACCAGCTTAGGAGCAAGCTGTCGGAAGTGCTCGTCGAATAGCCACCTACCGTCGAGGATCAGGCCCAGGTACTTCATCTGAGGCCGAACCGGTACGAGGATCGAGTTGACCACTGTAAAGGCGCCGGGGGGCGACCCATGACGAGGCTCATGAAATAACAGGGCCTCCGTTTCATCCAAGGCCATCCATAAGCCCAGTGCCTCAATGCACCCGACCACCAGAGATACACCCCTGGTGGCCAGGCACGCCGCCTCCTGGAAGTTCGCCCCCCCCGGCCGTGCCCAATATGTTATCGGCGTAACAGATTACGCCCAGCCCGGAGGGGAGACGCTCTCGAAGGACCCAATCGCACCCCACGTTCCACAGGAGTAGTCCTTAGACAGACCCCTGTGGAACGACGCACGACTTGGGTCGCCGTCTCAAGGCGCCATCTCGATCCTCGTATACAACGGTACGCTCCTCCAAAAATATACTGACAACTAGTTCAACCTTCGAATTCAGTTCACCCTCAGGGTTGCGGAGGTCCGATGCCAGTCGCTCCGTGTGAAAATTGATATTTAGGTAAAACCGGTTGAACTAGTAGCCGATTCCAAATCTTGGGAATAATAAAGTATATGAGACATATTGAAAATGCCTTAAAATAAGCAGTGTATATCATCATCGTCGGTCCAGTCCAGTCCAGAATGTCCCACGTTAATGCGTCCCGTGTGTGTCGTAATAGCCGACTACGCAGGACAACAATGTTGTCGGTTTTTTCTTTTTCCTCCACGAGTTTCTGCTATTTCTATCAGTGTGGATTCGAAAAAATCAAAATCGTTCCTTTTAATAACGACTTTTAACATAATATACGTATGTTTCCACTAAATTTGAGAAGAAATACGGGCATAAACTTCGCATGAAAACCTTCAAATAGAAATAAAAAACTGTTTACTATTACCAGCGGGTCTCTAGGTCAATTTAATTTTCTCCAGATATATCCTTTTGCAATTGAAAGGGTATTCAATACCCTGTGTTGACTTATATTGGTTTAAACGTATTTCAATTGAGAACCTCTCGCTTTTTATGGTTGCCTGGTATCTCGGGCTTTGAATGTAAATCTCGCTAACAAAACTAAGTGGTGTTGCTTTGATTTCTATATAAACTGGGATTTATATAATAGTATCATGCGTTATCCAATTTAGCGGTATGATCCCATTAATTGTATAAAAATATTTTTGTTCCTAATAAAGTTATGATACAACTACTTAGGAACTAAAATTAGACCAACCAGGACCTGTTTTCTTTATTTCGGAGACCTGAACTAGGTCTTGTTTTATATCGTAGTGCTTTGTACGTAACTATGGGTAGATCAATGATTTAGATAAGTTTTGTTTAGTCCCAGAGTCCTCTAGTTAATTATTATTATACATTTTAACAATAACAATGTTACTAGAGGACGTTCCCGTGTCTGTTTAGTCAGTGATATCTACATGTTACGGGACTTGTCACCAGTCTCTCGACTTTTGTGTCCCTTGACAGTTGACTAACAGCTTTTGATAGACAAGTATATGCATTGTTCTAGTATTCAAATAGGTATATTAAAAGCTAGAGCGAATTGGTTACTGTTTTATATCCATACATATGCTTATTTCTATACAAATAAAAACCTAAAGTGTCTGTTAGTAATTTAAAAAACAGCTTTCACTAAATACAGATGAAAGTATGTATAGTACTTTTTATCTCTCTGTTTGTTCGTTCCCGCTAATCCCTGGAACGGGTGCACCGATTTTGATGAAACTTTGATTGGTCTAGAGGTAGTATAGTAGGTAGAGTAGTTAGCGATTCAAACTATTTTTTTTCAGACTAACTTCACCCTCACCGATTTGTTGACTTCTCGGTTGTTATTGTAAAAGTACAATAACAACGGTGGGTTCCATTAGAAAGTGGCTCAATTAGAAAGAAAGAAATAAATATTTATTTGTTAGAATATAGTACAAAAAATATTATCACATTATAATACGTTCCTTATATTCTACCATTTCTGGTGTACAAATTTTAAATCTTATGAACTAATCTTAGGTCTAGACAATAGCATTATAATTATATTTATTTTAGGTCTAGACAGTAGCATTAATTTATATTTTTTTATCACTGAGAACTTCGTTAGTAGTATAGTAACATTTGCTTAAGAGTAAGTCGAATAATTTACATTTAAACTGATTTAAGTTAAGACATTTAAGGCAATTTGCAAGCTTATTAAAGATTCGTATCGCATTACAGAAATAATTTGTGTTGTTGTTTGTGTGCGCTGTTTGAAGAACCTCACTCATTGTGTTTCTTCATGATATAGCTGAGCAAATTAGAAACTCACCTGATATGTAACATAACCCCACGTTCCCCGGATACTGGAGGTTGTTTTGTACTAAATTAAAAGCAGAGACCCACGACCACAGTGAAGTTGTATGTCTCATAAATGGAAAATTTGTGAGTTTGAGAGTTTGTAGAGGGTAATCTCTGGACACTGAACCGATTTGGAAAATTGTTTTACTAATAAATAGTCACATTATTTGTTAGTCTCATTGGCTATATTAACCCGAAGGATGTTAACCACGATATCCTACATACACGCGGTTGCAGTCGCAGGCAAAAGCTAGTCTATGATAAAGAAGCAAATTGAACAACCTGATGGAAAGTGATGGTAATCAGAGTAGTGTCAGTAGATGGGTTATCAGTGGTGGTAACCTCCCCTAAGCGCCTGCAGCTTACTTGTAAATGTAAAATAACCCATTCGCATCTACTATGTAATATGTAAAACACATGTTTTAAATAAGAGTGTGACGCAAGTTAACTCCTAAAAAGGTTTTTGATTGAATAGAGAAACTTGTAAGAAAAAGTCCGATAAGTACTTGACTTAAGCGCTGGATTAAGTTAGCTTTGACGTGGCAATCACACTAATGTAACAGCGATTCACATTTAAGTTGCTTAATCACTCACCCTGTCTACTCTAACTTAGCTTATTATTTAGTTTTTTTTTATATATGTACATTTGTTCTGTCGAATAATGCTTCCATATGAGTTGCTTTGACATTTTTTATTAAGGGGTAAACGCTTCGGCATGAATGGGTCGGCTCGATAGGAGTAATACCACGGCCTCGCATAAAACCGGGGTGAAACATTACTAGCGCTGCTTTTCACCGAGTGAGTGAAGATACTGGAGACACATACCCTAATCCCTCCTCCCATCCCCCTCTTCTTCCCCGCAAGGGCCGGCAACGCACTTGTGACGCCCCTGGTGTTGCAGGTATCCATGTGCGGCGGTAATCGCTTACCATCAGGGAATACGTCTGCTCGTTTGCCTCCTATTCTATATAAATACAGGAAATTTCAGCCTACTATTAAACGCTGTACAGACGGATTGGTATATGTATGTCACAAGTTTACCTGCTCTCTCTGCTTTACCTAAAGAGGGTTGGTGACTCTCTGTGTTCTTAGCCCGTCACCACACAATGACTACTTACTGGTAAAAATTTAATAAAATGATAAATACTATCCTACCTTTCTATAATTATTGTATTTCCTAGAGTTTCCGTTCCGTATACTGTCGTGCTGTGTTGCACCAAGTGAGTGAAAAAACCGGAGGCCTATACCCCAACCCCACCCTCTATCCCCTAACCACCCCACTCCATCCCCTCTTTATCCCCCGAAGGCCGGCAGCGCACTTGTGACGCATCTGGTGTTGCGGGTGTCCATGGGCGACGGTAAACGCTTACTATCTGGCGATACATCTGCATTTCATTAAAAAAGATCTAATTCTAACCGGCGGAATGAATAAAGTTGTACAGAAGCTCTGGTACAAAATGAAATTAATTTTAAAAGTTACTCAACGTGTCCACAACTGCAGTTTGTCTTCAGCATATGACATGTTGTTAAAATATAAAGATTAAATAGCTCTAAAACGCTACAAATAAATGGCTTTTTGTAATTTCAAATTAACAGTTTTTCACTAAATGTATATGAGAGTAAAAACGATATTTACTTTAAAAAAATGTTTGTCTTTCCGCCTGTCTGCCTGTTTGTTTATTCCGGCTAACCCCTGCAATTTAAACAGAACTTTTACTGGCATATAGCCGATAATACAAGGAGTCATTTTTTTTAGACCAACTCAGACAAGGCACGTTACATCGTGTGTCCAAAAACAACCGCGAGTAACATCGGAGGGCTCACATTTGTAGGATTTAGCTGTCTCGTAGTTATAGCGAATGGCGTATGCGACTGCTAATCATGAGGTCTCGGTTTTGTATCCCGGGTCGGGCCAAAAAATGTTATCGAGTTATTCTAATTATAAAATGCTTCATAACAAAGTTTGAAAGTTGGGGTCTTACCCCCGTGCCTCAGAGAGCACGCAAAGCCGTGGGTCCTACGCTTAATCTCTCCCCAGTCGTGTCGGATAACCTTCCTATCGGATTATGATAGAAAAGGAACAGAGAGTGCACGTGTGTTAGCGCACACACTTGTGCACTGTAACATCTCCTACGTAATTGGCAGGTCTCCGTTGAGACAGGCCGCCGCGCCTTCCCCCACAACTGTATCCCTACGTTGTCGTCGTGTGGGGGCTTGCGTGGGTCGATGATCTCTGGGGCTGCGCCGGTAGAGCCACTCATGCCGGATTGGCCCAGGGGGAGGCTCCAGACGAAATGGGATACCAGGCGGAGTCAAATCTGGACTGCCGTGAAGGGCACTCCAAACGTCCCTCTGTTCTAGAGGGCGTATTGGAAGTGCGAGTGGGCGAGCTCGGTGTGCACTTACACTGCCTCCGAGCGGGTAACACGAGAGCTAGTCTCATGTTGCCCTCGCCGCCACAACGTAATCCCACTAGGTTGTCGAGTTAGGTCAAGTCTCTGACTCGACTGGGACCGTGGGTCTTGGCTTAACCGCCCGGACCGCGAGGAAGAAAACCTCTATAAAAATTACCCCGAATCCCGTGTTCTGGTGTGTGACCAGGGGATGCATGGCTGATGGGTAGTTCAGTCGCAAGCACACTCCCAGCCAGGGACCTGCGGACCCCTCGGTTGGGTTATAAACCTACGCTTGCCCGGGTATTGGGGATCTCTGCCCGGGTGGACCTCTAGTTCTCCCCTATTCGTGGGCTTAAAAATGGATGATAAATTAAAATTTCAAAACAAAACCGAACTGATATCAACGACGACTACTGGCATGCAAACTGGATCTGGAAAAGAGGAGGAAAGGAAGGAACGGAAGAAGAGAGTAGGGAAGAACGCCAAAGGGCAGTTCCGAAAGGCAGACGACTCTTCGTCTGCCGAGGAGAATCTTGTGTCGGGAGCGCCTATACCGGTGGGGCTCCTAGGAGTCGATCTGACTTCTGGGAGCCGAAGAACGTCGGAACGCATACGTTCCAAGTCCGCTGCGGATGGCGCCAGCGGTAGCTCCAGTGCGAGGAAGGACGCACTGGAGCCTATGGAGACGCATCCAACAGATTGCCGAAAACGTGGGCACTCCAACAATGGGGATAGCGACACCTCGCAAGAGATGTTGCCCCCCAAAGTTGCGAGCAGCCATAGAGGGAGGTCCCGAACTCCAGTCT
>PKRV01001074.1:0-173354 GCA_003709505.1 Hyphantria cunea | reverse complement strand
AAAAAAAAGGCCGCCGCGCCTTGGCCGAAACCGACTAGGAGAACGTCGCATATAAAATAACTGACCTTGACTAATTGATTCATAAACGCACAACCTACACCGTTTTGGGTACAAACTCAAAGTTACTAAACTCCCACTAGGAAAGGATTTTTTTTAATTTCAGTGCTAAGGGTATAATAACAAATAAACTGTTTTTTGGAAGTTTGAATATAGCTAGTAGTTTCACAGCTAGAAACAGGAATAATCTTATCACACTAAACGGAAAAGTCTAAAAGTCATGTTTTAAATAATAAATCGTGTACAGGTAAAGAGCAATAAGACACGTGAAATGTAGAACATATAATAAAGCAAATCTTATTTACGAAAGTTGTTAGCTTTCATCTCACCCAGCTAGTAAACGTATAAAACTTAGTTAAAGTCGGAAAACATTAACCCACGCACATATTTTTTAGGTAACACGAACGCGAGTAGCAAAATATCGATCGAACTAAATAATTTATTATTAATTCAACGATGGTGACCCACTGAACACCATAACCTATAAACAGGACACTACGCAATGTATTATTCTAACTTTTACCGGGCTAATTTATACTAACTTTTTAAACTGTCGTGGTAATCTTTTTGTGTAATAGCGGGCAAACGAGCAGACGTATCGCCTGCTGGTAAGTTATTACTCACGCACATAGACATCCGCAACAACGAGGCGTCACAAGTTGCCAAGAAGGAGTAAGCTTTTTCTTGAAGGTTTAAAGGTCTCATTGGCCCGGGAATACCGCTGGCGACAATTCATTCCATAGTTTTGTTGTGCGAGGCAGAAAGTTTTTTGAAAAGCGCATAGTCGTAGATTGCCACCCATCTAAGTGATGGGGATGGAACTCCTGTCGCGTAGAACAATGGCGGAAAGAGGTGGCAGGAATCAGTCCGATTAATTCCTCGGAGCACGTAAGATAGTAAATATATAATTATATTTACGACAATTAACGAGCTCACGATAGGTGTTATTATTATTATTCTCTTAGCTTCGACAATAGACCGAAAAGAAAGAAGATATATAGGTATTAGGCTAACTACTCTGCCAGCGTTTTCCATGTAGTGACGTTTTAAGAATATAGGGTTTCTCCACATGGATATCGTAAAGGCGACTAAGGGAACAAGTCACACAGGACCACAGGACTATGGTACTGCCGAAAGATGGAAAACCTAATATAAACACTATACTATCTGGTCAGTGTGGTATGATACGCCAAAACCTCCTTAAAGAAGAGAGGCTTTTGTCCAGCAGTGGGCTGTTACAAGCTGTTGATGAAGATTGTCTGTAACCACGTCTAGTGCAATGTGCACTAAACTTTAGGCATTTTAAAGGTACGTGGTTACTTAATGAATAGAGTGAGAGCGTTTATTCTCATAAACGTAATATTATAAGAAGCTTATCAAGCTTAGTTTGAGAAATAATGCAGAATGAAAAAAACCGACCAAGTGTGAGTCGGTCTCGAATACGATTAGTACCGTATCATCATCTACAAAAACGGCAAAACATTAGCGTTTGTTGTAAGGAAGACCCCATAAACATTTATTTTATTTTTTGTTAGTATTTGTTGTTAAAGCGACAATAGAAATATACCATCTGTGAAAATTTTAACTGTCTATCTATCACGGCTTATGAAATATAGCCTAGTAACAAAAGTAAGACAGACGGACGGACAGCGGGGTCTTAATAATAGGGACCCAAAACTCTAAAAATAACTTTTTAAACTAAGAATTATTTTACAAGCTAGGTTGGGGTCGGCTTGAAGGCGCCTATACTTTTATTTTTAGATTGAACACCTCCATTACCCACACATTAGGCGATATCGGAGTTCCGTAGAAAGACTCTCCGAGGCATCTAGAGGCCTTAATATCTTTAGAATGATTACCTATCCAAACATAGCTCTCGAGAAGATTGCGATGTATTGACCTACTCGGTTATCACTAAGGCACGAGCCTCTCATATGAAATCTAACGATATTACAAGCACTGAACATTTGCCACATTAGGTGGATTTTCCGTAGACGCTAAGTATGAGATAAATTTGGAAATTAAAACCTGCATTCACAGCAAAATGTACCTCGCACTTAAGGAAGACTGAAGCTAGCTTAACTGTAGCAATAACGATTATCGCACAATCTAATTAGCTATTATGATATTAATCGCAACACATCAAGCAGTGTTCTACTTTAAGCTATCTGTTTTAAGGTCTTAACTAGGTCGTATACAATAAAGTATCATTCAAGCTCATTATGTATACCTATTATATACGGTGAATAATATACATATGCCTCGTCCCTATACGAATAACTTTTTCAATCGTTACATTTCAATATCACCTAGTTTTATAAATCTGAAAGCGGTTGTTTCACGTTGAAAATCGAAGTTCAGTCGTGTCGTAGTAGACATAAAAGCCGACCCTAGCCTAAATGGGAAAATGGCTCTGAAGAAGAAATGTCAAACATCCCATTTTTACCCGGCTGCGAAAGAAGGAGGGTTATGTTTTTCGAGTGTATGTATGGATGTATTTCTTTGGCACGCCCTAGAGTCTAAAACGGTTCGTCGTACTTTCAGGTGAGTGCGAGAGCGGTGTCAATATATTCGTTTTAGTCGTGAGAGGACTGAGTCAAGAAAAAAAGCAAAATTAAGGATTTTTGGAGCCAAAAATTAATCTAGAAAAACGGTTTTAAAAATACAAAGAGTATGATATTAAAATAAAGAATGTTTAACGTTACATCCGAATCTATAACTTATATATTTCATATTGACGCAGTCGAGTTTTATTTTATTCATAATTCATTACTTGTTTACATATCGTCGTATATAGGAAAAACGTTTTCTAAAAAATGGATATAAACCTTTAATTAACACATTTTTGAAAGCTGTACCTGAAATATGTAACTGGTATACTTTAAAAATTATTTTATTTTCTTCTAACGTGGTGCCCTAAGTTATGGACGAATGCTAACTGTCATATCGAACTACGAAGTTTCATAATTTATCATTTTACCACCGATTTTATTATAGAAATTTTAAAACTGTATATATCATAAAGGCTCAGTAAGCAAAAGACAAGCGGCTTGTTACTAAAAGGAACCAGAAAAACCTTTAGCATATTACTCAAATTAACCAAAATAGGAATCAGGACATCAGCAAAATTAATGATGATGAATGGTATTCATTCATTCATTTTATTCAGCGCATTATCTAAGAACTGTTGAAAGGCGAGTAATGACCTGAAAATGTTCAAACAACAACGCCCGTAATACGATGTGTAAATTTCGCGAATAAATTACATCCACCATGTTCTTGCATGCATACAGTATTAAATGCGACGCCTTAGACACGCGAGCTGGGTGAGTTAGATAACCGAAGTCCGAATCCCACCCTTACCCTGAATCCGGAAGGGAATAGGGTGTCAATGTGCTTTTCTTATGCCCTACAACCTTTTCATCGAGTTGTTTCAGAGGAACGATTGCCTTACAACTTCTATTGTTGTATTTGTTTACTGGCTGACCCGTTGACCTTCGATATTGGTGAATATTTTCTAATTTTCCGAAAAACTTGATTTAGTATTCATGGCCGCCTCAGCTTCCCAAGGGTAGTATACAGTCACAAAATAAGAAAATAAAGCACTTGCGGTTTTCTTAAAAAAATTTTTTTCTTTACAAACTTTTCCTGACTATAACAAACATATAAAAAAGAATTATCCGAATAGGTGCAGTCTCCACTAGAGCTATAAAATGATCACTGAAACGCTACTTAATCTTTTAAGGCAATTAAATTAATCTCTTCATTTCATCGAACTAAATAAATTCTAATCGGCACTTAACAAGCTCTCACTAACGGTTTTAAAGATTAACTCCCAAGGTTCCCAAAACAGATGGAACTTCCCAAACGATCCCTTTACATTTAGCTTGAATTTATTACCGGATTCACTTTAAACCTCGAGTAAATAAATGTTGTGAGGGAGGCTATAATCGGTTGTATTGCGAACACGGTTTATGACTGTTATTTGAATGTATGTTGGGTTTCGTGGTGAAGTAGCGATGTAGGACTTTGGTATCGAATTCGAAATGAAATTGGAGTCAATCTATTTACAAGCGGTGTACAGATAAAAAATTGTTTAGCATAGCGTACATAATGCATGAAACTATATCGGTATAAAATGAAAATTTGAAATTTTTGAACCATGACCTTTATTTATTTAAAACTATCTCAGCACCACACCTGCTGTAATTTCCAGAAAGTCACAAATTGTTTGATTATCAAAACACCAGTTCAATGATAGGTTAGAATGAATTTATTTCCGGATCCCACCTACTTCAGGTGCAGAGTGCCATACCGTGTTATTTTCATCTTTTTGATTTCAACTTACCGCTCGACCGTAAACCTTGGCAAAGCGACGGCCTGAGGGAGGCTTAGCACATAAAAAAAGATACAATGACTGGGAAATACCGTCAAAATACCGTCACAGCACACCAAATTTCTAATGGATCTGTGAAAGTTAGTAAAATCATTTTGAACCTGAAAAAAATGACTTTATTCTACCTGGTAGAATGCATGAGTAGAATCTAATAGTGGAGATCACCATACTGAGTGTGAATGCAAACAATGCAGCATGGTGATCCACATTATGGCGGCCTAATGACATGCTTTCTCAGCCCCCGTTTAAGGGACAATGGATCATAGTTAGATGAAAACACGTGTGTTCATGATATTTTCATGGTCTTGATTGATAGGCACATGAACGACGAGCCGAACCGCTTAGTTCTAATTAGTATCTGTAGAACGTAGTTAATGAATTACCAAACGCCTGTACAGGTCTTAACAAATTAAGGGAAAAATACGATGTTGGAATTCTAAGTAATGACTGAAATATGTTTGTACAATATACCATGGCCTCAAAGAAAACTGTCGTAAGCAAATTCTTTCATTGTATTTTACCGACCGACTCAGATTTTATTGGAGAAAATTTTCTAGTTACTCGAAAATATATAACATTACCACATCCTAATACATCTCACACACGACAGTCTAACTCTAAACTAAGCAAAGCGTGTGCTATGGTAAACAAACTGCTGATAAACATACTCTTATATTTTTAAATGTATGCTTATCAATATATACCTAAATGAATAACGGCTTCCCTTGGTCACGTAATCACGCATGAATTGCTCAATTAATGTCGCTAGTTCTTTTAGTGTTAGAGCTCTTTCATTGAGAAAGCTTACAGGCTTAAAACATTATGTAAAGATCAATAAGACTCGAACATCAATAAATAAATAAATATTTCGGACATCCAACACTCAACGCCATCCAGTCCCAAACTAAGCAGAGCCTGTATTATGGGTACTAGATAACTGATATTAATACATAAATACTTTTTTTTGTAAATACATACATATTATACATAGAAAACACCCAAACTCCGAATTTGTTTCGGAGTTTGGGTGTTTTCAGTCCCAAACTAAGCAGAGCCTGTATTATGGGTACTAGATAACTGATATTAATACATAAATACTTTTTTTTTGTAAATACATACATATTATACATAGAAAACACCCAAACTCCGAAACAAATATTTGCAGATCATACAAACATTCGGTCCGACCCAGGATTCGAACCCGAGACCTCATGGATAGCAGTCGCGTACGCTACCACTGCGCCACCGAGGCAGTCTCAATGAAAAATGTTTCATAAACGGGAAAAAAAAATCTTTTCAGATTTTTTCAGACGCAGACAAAGTTGCGTGAGTCAGCTAGTTATGGATAAACTACCTGACCCGACGAACTTTGGAGCGCCACATTCATTTTCGTTGAAATTTTCTGCATTACCGAAACACTTATTTTAGTTATCCGGTGTTAACTTCCCTCATGGCAGTGTATACGTCTAAGCGTACTAAGGAAATATAATACTTCCAGATTTCTATATTTTTTTCTACACAAACCTTGTCCTGACAATAACAAACAAATAATTTTTTTTTATCCAATTTGGTACAGTCGGTCGAAAATTATAGTACATAAATTTTAGTGATTAATTTTTTTCAATATAGCTTACTCCCAGACACAAAAAATTATCGTATTCATCACACAAAGATTTGCTTTGGGTGGGAATCAAACCTACGACCTCTTGCTTAGCAATCAGGATCCCTAACCACTATAGGTCCGTCTATGAAGAAAATGCCTAAACAAATAACAAATGACAGAACATAAAAAAATATGTTCCTATTCCCATGTCATCTACTTTCACTCAAGACAGAGCCCCACTTAGCCTCATTTTGTCGAATCATTTTTAATTAATCCTATTCTGTCGACAATAAGCGTTGTCACCCTTCGCTTTAATTTAGCTTCGAATGCTTCAAAGCCAGTGTTACTCCGATTGACACCTTTGTTCGATGTGAATCGTCACATAACGACAAGAATGATGATTGGGGAGCGTCGTTACGTTTCTTTCTGAAAAAATCTGCCCAATCCATATAGTAATACCATTTTTTAAAAGGAATAAACCTTACTGATTCAATGAAAATAATTGAAACTTAGGTTCCCTTCCGGGACTTCTCTCATCGGTTATCTTTACAAACATATTTGAAATGGATAAAAGCATACCTAGACTCAGAAAAACACTTTGTGTATCACATAAAGTGATATCTTATGTGGAATTTTAACCCCCAATACCTTACCGTAATAAAAAGCGTTGTGCCGACCGACTCCTACGCCATCTGTGTTGTTTTGTATACTATTAAAGCGGCTGGTTTATGAGAAGTTCATGAGAGTCCTCTCACTTACACTTTCCTGTTAGGACATGGTTTTCCTGTTATCCGTTCGCCTAACTAAAGAAACTGACGTTTTTGATTGTAACACAAGATCCACTTGTCTTTACGAGTGTCAACTCGACCCAGAATCTCCATTTGTGTACCTGTTCAACAAGTTAAGACAAGTTCGATAATGTTTGCTGTTCCCGAGTTAGAAAGAAGGTAACCGTTAGCCAAATTTCTCTTCGATTATCTATCGGCTAGTGATTGGTGATCCTGACTGTTAAACCAGAGGGAGTGGCTTCGATCCCATAAAATACAAATAATATATATGTGATGGAATTAATAATTTCTCTCTATACTCAGCGAGTATAAAAGAGAGAGAGAGAGATATATATATCTCTCTCTCTCTTTTATACTCGCTGAGTAAGCACCATTTATAGTTTCATGATCATTTAGTGAAAAACTGTTAATTTGTAGTTAAGTACAAACAAACGCTTCAATTTTATTAATTTCTATAGATTTATATTGACATGTCATTCCTTCAAATCGGTTTAGAAGTTCAGTATTATGGTGGAACATACAAACATAGGCTTTCAAAACTTTTAGCGTCAAGAGAGGATTGATAACTCCTAAATAAAAGAAAGGACTTAATTATGTTTGCTTGATTAATAAACTTGATTGGATACAAGCATACGTTTTTTTCCCTTCAGTGGATCAAAATTAAATATTTCAGCTTTAGTAACTTTCATTAACCTCGTTCGAAATAGATATCGATTCCGATTACCTACTTGAGTATTCGAAATGTTGAATGGCGCCTCAATTACATTTCGGATATTTTTAAAAAATGAATAAAATATACTGATAGAAGACAGGATCCAAGACTGAAGAGAAAATTATTTTATTTGTAAATTACCAAGATATAAACACTCGTTGAAGCGGTTTACATATCGTGAAATTTCTAATAAAATTTCTATCGATACTACCAAATAGAAAAACTAGTACAATGAACATATTATAAATATTTACTTTTGCCACGATTTAGGAGATGATTATGCAAAGTGACTACATGGACTAATTAAAGATTCTTTTTGTGAGGCTGTGCCGGTCCATTAACGGTGAAGAATGCCGCTCCGAGAATTCATACTTCCTTATAGAGATTTATCATTTCCCATTTTTGGAGTTTACTCCTAAAGAAACGATTTTTATATTAATTCCGTGGCATGAATTTTTAAGTGAGGTATAAAGCTGCAGCTTTGTCATTAGTTCTGTTGTCTAACAAACTATGAAACAAACAGCACTAGAACACTTATTATAGGAATAGTTTTTGGCGACCATAATGAAGTGGCCACCTTGAATTTCACGGCGCTTACACGTTTCGATCAACGTGGCGCAAACTCTTGGCGTGCGTCGGAGCTGAAAAACACACTTTTTTCCGAAAAATAAAGGTGAAAAGCAAAATATTGCTACGGGATACTGTAAAGAAAGGTCTAAGTGTATCTTTTTTATTTGTAGAGGTATTGAAAAGCTTGTAAGTATCAATAATGTACACACTCACACATCAGAACATTCAATTTCCAGACATTTCCATATAAAACAAATATGCAACGAATTGCTAACATGACTAATACAGAAACCTTGTACGTACAGAACTTAAAAGCGTATGACTAAGTGCAAACGTAATACTGTCACGTTTAAAACCCATCCATAAATCACAAGACGCGCACAGAGGAGGAGAGAGGTCAGCGAAGTAGGATATTATGCAATAAACTTCGTGACGTCACATATCAAAACATAAAATATTAAAACTCTTTCTATTGTCTAAATAAGGTTTAAATTGGTTTGATATAGAGCTATCGCTCGCAGAAATAATTTCGTTTATTCAGTCCAGTGACTCCACAAAGGATGTTTCTTACTGCTACTGCTTTATTTTGACGGATTTATTTATACCAGTGGTCGCCCAGTGGTCCAATTTAGACCATATTTCTTTTTTTGTGGCCTTTTGCTCCATAATTTTTGATATCCTCAATTCTCATAATTTTCGTAAATACGGGTACTTACAAATAGTCCAAGATCCCAGGGCCTCCAGACGTATTTTCTGACGAACGAAATGTGGACGATTGAGTAGTTTTAGTGTATACTATGATTGCATGCCTCCCTACTGGCTTGCTAAGACAGCTAATGTCCAGGTATTAGGTAAACAAGGTACATAAAAACATTACTTATATCAAGTAAATTCTCCAAGCTGATTTTCACGTATATTTTAGACAATATCGTTAAAAATAAGTCATTATTAACGACTTTCTCCCAAACACTTTCCGGCGGCCGTTTTGCCTTGCAGACGCTTTAAAGCTCCCAAAGTAATTACTTAACTTCACTTAGTTCGTCAGACAACTATTTGGGTTCTTGCTCTAAAAGTTTTTACTTGTCGTAGTAATATAAAAAAATTATGATATATGCAGTAAATGTGTACACGTACCACTCGATAGCAACTAACTGCCTTCGTGAGGGACACAAGTACGTTATAACTATTAAAATCCTTCATAAATTGGGGCAAGGGGTTGCGGTTCCTGTAACCTTAAACAATGAAAAGTAACAAATGAGAGTATTTCTACCTAGGGTTTATAACCTTCCTAATATGTAAACATAACCATAACATGTCTGTGTGAAAAAAAGTGGGAATGGGAGAGCCACGCTTCGGCATGCAAGGGCCGGCTCGACCGAAAACCTAACAGAAAACCAGAGTGAAACAGCGCCTGCACTGTGTTTCAGCGAGTGAGTGAGGATACCGGAGGTCCATAATCCAATCCTTCCCCTCATCCCCCTCCCCATCCCCCAAGACCAGCCACGTTCTTGAGACGCCTCTGGCGTTGCAGGTGTCCATGGGCGGCGTTAATTGCTTACCATCAGGCGATACGTCTGCTCGTTTGCCCCATATTCCATTAAAAAAAATATATTCAGATTTTAAAAAGATCGAACCCTGTCTTCATGAATTATCATCAATAGTCCACTGCTAGATTTAGGCTTCTAGAAAGGAAGTCTTAGGCTACTGTATCATGATGACCAGATTGGTTGATATAGGGATTGATTCGAGTGAGGAAGTCATCTCGCGGAAGGAGGTGGCGGAGAAGGCCCGGGAGGACGATCTCCACTCGGACCCGATCCGCCGGCGGCGGTTCGCCGCCGCCTACCAGCGCCTCATGCCGCCCTGATTGTGGCCGCGGATTGTCGGGAAGGGTTTTCCCCTCCATCCGCTTCACAGGCCAGCCCGAGGGGGTGACGTTACGTGTGTGCCGTACGTCGTCCAAATTGAGAGGATTCTAGGTTTAACATCTAGAGACGGTGCCCGCTTCAGTGCGGGGAAGCGATGGGAGGTGTCCGGATGTCGTAATAAAGCGGTTCCCAGATCCCTCCCGTCTCAGGCGCAGAGTGGCACACCGTGTGGTTCGATTCCAACACACTGCCTCGCCGCAAACCCTGGTGGGGTGAAGGCCCGAGGGGGTTTGCACACGTAAAAAAGGGAATTGATTCGAGTACCTTAGTTATCTCTCACAACACCAATGGAATGAATAGTGGTGGTCACACTCCGCAATTTGAATCCACCACACAGAAAGCACATTTATAAATTTGTAAAAGAAAAGACCCCCGAAAGAAAATATACTATTGCTAGTATTTTACGTATATATTTTATGGCACACTGGGCAAGCTTTTTTAGGTCCAAGGTCAGTAAACTTACCATTGCCTTGAAAATTCTCCTCACGTACGTCCGTAATACCCGTACTGCTATTTCCTAAAAGAACTCATAAAGTATCACATGTTTTACTCTTTACGTTACATTTCATCCTAGCTTTACTTAATTTTATCGCGCCTGGATCAAAGTCTAACTTATTAAGCAATGCACATCACGCAATACGAATGTTTCACTATGAAATGACTAGAGTATTTACGTATGTAATAAACATTAAAGTTGCAGTGGTGGTGAGGTAGTTGCGTGATGGTTATGAGCGCCTAGAACTTACTAGCAAATAAGGAAAAATTATAACCTGCTATTTTAATTCCTAAACTACAATAACCTTACTGTTTTATCGTTAGTAAGCTAAAATTAATATTTTAAAACTGGCCAATGTTTTAGATGGTTATCAGCTACACTATTAACGGATAAAAGATGTTGATAAACGAGACCGAAATCTATAGTTAATTTACCCTACCAGAAGACCAAATAAATAGAGATACCCTTTAACAGAAGACCAAATTAAAATGACAGCATTCGTGCTGTCGTGTTTCGTTGGTGAGAGGAAGACCGGAGGCCCAATGATGCGGAACCATCTCTATAGGTCGCCATAGAGTGAGTCACCATGCTGCAATTTTGCATTGTCTGCATTCGCAATGAGTATGGTGACGTCTCTTGAATTCTATTCAAGTTTTCCATCAGACAGAGCAGAATTATTTGGCAGTCACATATATATAAAAAAAACCAGCCAAGTGCGAGTTGGACTGGCGCATTGAGGGTTCCGTACAAACCTGTAGCCATATTAATAAAAGTTATGGTATTTTTATTGCCAAATGACGTGAGGAAAGGGGTTGTATGGTTGATTGTTACTCTTTCACGTAATAACTACTAAACGGATTTGGATAAAACTTTACAGTATTATAGCTTATACATCAAAATAACACATAGGTTACTATCTACTATATATAATATACTATTTGCCAAGGTAACTGACTTATACGCGGGCGGAGCCGCGGGCATACTCTAGTTAAAAATATTTTTATTAAATGATGTAACTAAAAATTAATGCTGATCATAATTTTATATATTTAATGCTAATATATTTTTCGTTTATCTATGCTTAAAGACGGGAAGTATCCTCTGGGTTTTAATTCCCTTGCCACTGTCGATATTTTGTTTTAGCTTAGAAGTTTGATTTTCTCATAGCTCTAAGGGTCAGTAGACGCAGTATTTGACAGCAGTATTTGATATGAATACTGGTGTCAAGTACTGGTGTCAAATACTGGTGTCAAATACAGCTGGATACCTCCATACGTTACTGAGAAAAAGGGTTTTGACAGACAGACAGACGGACAACAAAGTGATCCTATAAGGGTTCCGTTTTTTTCCTTTTGAGATACAGAACTCTAAAAAAAGATAAGTTTAACTAGTCTATATCGGAACTTATTCAGTAAGTAAAACTGGCCCTTATTTTTTTATATTATAAATTACACACTGTTGGCTACTGGGTTGAATTCACTTCACATGCCGTCTATACAATGAGGCCTATTCGAAGTACCCATCTTGTACACAAAAAAAGCACTTAACAAGGATTGAAATGATTATTTCATTGTTAAATGAACAACTGAGGACTGATAGTGTAGTAACCGTGTGGTGACAGATTAATAAGGAAGAATTTCACCTCTATTCAACCCGTTGGTGTCGCAAAAGCTAACTGAAGGACCAAATTTCACCTCTATTCAAACCCTGGGTATCGCGTAGCTGACTGAAGGACCAAATTTCACCTCTATTCAAACCCTGGGTGTCGCATAGCTGACTGAAGGAACAAATTTCACCTCTGTTCAAATCGTGGGTCTTGCAAAAGCTGACTGAAAGACCAAATTTCACCCCACTATTTAACCTGTGGGTATCGCAAAATCTGACTGAAGGACCAAACTATACAAGACAACAGTACTGCAAAAAGTAAGAAAACTTAAAATAAATCCTTTTCTAACCCATACTTTTGGCGTGGTATAAAAGGTAAAAGACTGCCTTTTTAAAGAGATACCTATTTATAGCTTTGGATTATGAAAGGCAGTTAATAAACCGTGCAGGCAATCGATTATCATTAAAATGTTTACACCGTATTGTCCAAACAATGTTTTCCCATTACAATATTACACAAATTTCCACGCATGTTAATTAATGCTAATGGCTCCCTAATCGCTGGGAATCCGATGGGAATTTATGTTTACACTGATGAAGAGACAATTTTTGTAATTAACCATAAACGAAACTAATTGGATCAAAAAACATTCACTTCATTTGGTTTTACGGTCAGGGTGGCTTACTGAGAATTGGATGATGCTTTTAATAATATAAAAATCCGGTAAATTAAGGTGCACTTAGCGGATATACAGATAAACGTGTACACTCTTAATGTTTTTTAAATAATTTGTATCCAAAAAGCACATTTTTATGATAAAGTCCAAAACCACAACATGTTGCAAGGCCAAGCTGATGTCAGCACGAACGGACCTGCTCCACCGGGGCAGTATACTCCCCTCATGCTGTAGTGTTTCGTTGGGGAGTTCGAGTCCGGAGACCAAATAACGTAGAAACACCTCAATAGGCTGACATTGTATGGTATGGCTGCTTATGCTTTCCATCAGGCACAAAGAAGTCATTTTACCGGGCCCATATATACAAATAATAATGTATCCTACCTTCACATGGACGTACAAAGTGGCTAATAATATCACATGATAGAAGTTACCAAACCTCAAAATTTATCACATTCCGGTAAAAGCAATGTCGAGTGTCGCCAAATTTCCCACTGGATTTTGGTGCGAAATTCGGTTAACATTTGATCTGTGAACGAAATATGATGAGTTCTGAATTTTTATGTACCGAAATATTTAATGTTTTTTTACTATTGATATATTTATACTTAGAAATGATCACAAAACCTTTCAAATTTTGCGTTTTGTCGAATGAAAAAACTTAAGCCTTCATTTCTATTTATTATATCATTTACGTAAAATTTTAAATATAACAACAATTATAAAATGTTTGTATTGTATTTAGTAATGTTTTATTTATCTTTTATATGTATTTAACTAAATGACTAAATCGGTGGCGCAGTGGTAGCGTCTGCGACTGCTGTGCTAGAGGTCGCAGGTTCGATTACCGGGTCGGACCAAATGTTTGTATGAATTGCAAATATTTGTTTCGGTTTTTGGGTGTTTCTATGACTAACATGTATGTATTTAGAAAAAAAAAAGTATGTATGCATTTATATCAGTTATCTAATACCCGTAATACAAGTTCTGCTTAGTTTGGGACTAGATGGCGTTTAGTGTTATATGTCCGAAACATTTATTTATTTAATTATATTTTTTGATTTAAACATTTAAGTATGTTTATCAGCTACCTGGTTACTGTATCTCTAATAGTTTGGGACCAGGCGGCCATTTATAAGATGTGTGAAATGAGTATAGTGTTAGGTGCTTTCCCGACACAGTTGCTTTGGCAAGTACCTGTGTCGAATCGACCGGGAGTCGAAGTCATCATTGTGATGGCTGTCCCGACGATACGGTGCTTCACACGCTGCTGGAATGCTCAGTTTGGGTCAACCAAAGTTATGATCTTATTGCGGCAGTCATTTCTGAGGGTAATATCTCACTTCCGTCCTTGGTTTTATACATGGTCCGGAGCGAGAGTACATGGAGCACCGTTGCTTCCTTCTGCGAGGAAGTCATGTTCTCCAAGGAAGCGGTGAGGCAGGCGAGAGAGTGCCGCACCGCTGTCCTGACCGCAGAAGACAAACCGGGCGCCGGAGGGCATTCGTCGATCTCCGGCCGTCTTAGAAAGTGGCTTGCGGGCAACGATTTTTGGGAATTCGTCGTCTGCACAGACACAGGCCCGAGAGGCAGCGCACAGTGTTGTAAATATATATAATAAATAAATTCTTGGGTGAGACAGGTCAATACCTGGCGAGGCAGAATGGCCGAATGCTATTGCGATTCTCGCTCCCTCGATTTCCATCCCCCCTACTGGACGAAGGACATCCATGAGGATCTTCCACCCGTTATTGAAAATAAAGTTATGAGTACATACTTTGTTCAGAAAACTAAATCTTCTAAAGAAAAATGTCCTTTCCTTCTAACATCTTTACCTTTACAAATGTATAGAAAATCCAAGCTTAGTTTATTGGAAAAGTTACTAGGGCGCCCGAAGCGTAACTTATTCCCAAGTGAACTAATAGTTACAACTATGCTATTACACGAGGGATCGAAGTTGCTGATATAATCTAAACTATGCACAAGACACTTTAGTCTTATGTAGCCCTGGTACCTATTTTCCAAAACATACTTTAATACAAGGTTTATGTATACTAAATACCATGCACGTCATGGACACCTTTTATAGACTAATATGATAAAGATGTAGAATTTGTTTGAACGAGCTGATTTCAGGTCCTATTGGTTGGATTTGAAAAATACTTTTAATCTTGAATAGTCTAGTTATCGAGGATTTCTTTGCTAAAATGAGAGGTAATTTTTCCTTTTCAAAGTGCTGCATATGTTTCGTAAAAATAATTTAGGAATAAATTGTTTTTCTTTAAAAGTTCTATCGCAAAGTCCACACAGCTTAAATATGGCTATCATTTAAGGTTGACTTATTGGCGAGTTTGACTTGTACTTGTCCGGATTATTATAATAAACTAGCTGTGTCAGTGACTTCGTCCGCGTGGAGTAGTAACTTTGGGGAGCATTTATAAACCTTTCACCCCCCATTTAAAGCTTTAAATTCCTTTTTTCGCATTAAAAAGTAGTTTATGTTTTTTCTCAGGCTCTAGACTATATGTGTACCAAATTTAATTTAAATCGATTCAGTAGTTCCGGTGTGAAAGCGCGACATGACAACACATCCTTGTGTGAGATTTACACACCTCACACAAGGACTTGTGATGCCAAGCTAGATATATATACTTACATACCTAAACATATACATATATAAATTACACCCCGATACAAAAAAATACATTATTGTTCACACATTTAACTACGTTACCTTAGTGGGAATCGAACCTAAATTAGCAAACAAAGTAGTAGGCAAATACTGGAATTAACTAATTACACTAAAAAACATGCACCATCATCGGTACTAGGAACACATAAATTTTAAGAGATTACTGTAATCTAACAAAAAGTAATCAGAGCATTTGTTCCCAGAAACCGGATTGAGAGAACCGCGTCTAAACGATGGCGGGGCTCAGTGCGAAGGATTGTGTCGGCCGCTATTTGTAAGTAACGCTATTGTTTATTTTACAAATAAAACTAGCAGTATACCAACTTTGATTACTGTAAATTTATGGCCTGTGGCCGTGGTAGGTTTTTTTTAAACGATGATATTAATAACTACAAAGGCGACATCTGCGAATATTGTTTTAGAATTTTGTTTCATTCATTTTATTTTGTAACATAGGGCCTGATATGATGTAGTCCGGGTCCTCCCAGGGTAGGGTGCCTGATATCAGCCGTCGGGGAGGTTCTTAATGGAATCACTACATATTCCAGACTCCCGAGTCCCCAAAGAAGACTTGCATTGAATTGAAAAAAAAAATACTCATTTCAAAAAAATATTATGCCTGTCAGTCTATAATTTATTTAAATTGTTATGTTAAAAAATCATTATAACTACCTTAATTTTGCTTGAAACTAGCTTCCTTGAAGACCGACATCTCATCAATGGACCAACCAATCAGATTGGTCCATTTGTAGAAACTACGGGACTAAGAAAAAGGATTTAAAATTTAGGATTACTCCTTTTTTGAATTCTTCGTAAAAAAGAAATTACGTCACACCTTTTGCATAAAGCGTCTTGAAAATTACATTTCTTTTGTCTTTACTCACCTAAATGACATTACTTCCATCAATTTTTGTTCTACCGTTGAAAAAAGATCAAGTGGCATTTGACAGGCACTTTAAAAGGTCGACATGTACCTACAGCAGAATATATTAAAAACATTCTCAGCATTTTAAAAGATGACAGGACTTACAGCCTACAAGAGATGCACTGGTAATTTCTTAACAAATAGTTTAAAAAACTTCTAAAATCAAAACAACTACTTATGCGGTACACAAAGGGAGGACATAGAAATATTTTGTTAACTGATAAGAAAACTTTTACAATTGAGAAATATTTTAACGAACAAAATGACCGTGTTTATCCTGAAAGCTCTAAAGAAGCTTTCCAGTTAGTCAACGAAGTGGCCTCAGCGTTAGAGGACTGTATTGCAGCCAATGGAGAGACTTCGAATAAGGCTTATATATTTTAATGGTTTTATATTAGTGTATTAAATTAACACACTGTAATTGTAATAAATGTTACGTACAATAAAATAATGTTGTTTTTCTTTGAACAATGTTTATGGCAAGTCGAAGTTATTTTAGGTTTTTTGTAGCTTTTTGCAGCTATTTTTCTACTTTATTTGTCTTCACATATGACATTTTTACTGATAAATTTAAAAGACTTTACTTTCTTTATGGCCTTCTCATTAAACTTCAATAAGAATTACCATAACTATAATACCAAACAACCGTATTAATAACTAAGCAAAATTAGTAGCACTCCTTGGTAGAGACCTTCGTCGAGTAGTGGACGACGCATTAAAGCGATAACATTTTTTTATTATAGATAACCTATCCTGCTTCACGCACGGTTGCAGCACGGGCTGGGTATCAGGGGTACTAGGGAATGAGGCGTTAACAGGAGGTGCCTGGCTCGCCGCTCTGCCATGTTTGGTCGCACTACCAGCTGCCCCATTCTTCGCAGTCCTCGCTGATGCAAGAGGAAGGAAAGCGGGTGCTTTTTGTATTTGTATAAGTTTTATTGTGAGTACTACCACATTATCGTTTTGAAATACGAAGGACCACCTCTATTCATTCTATAGGAGTCTTAAAAGCCATCTAAGGAAGCAAACTGCGCAGAACTCTATATCAAACTCTGGCCATTGTAGGACTCTAAGCCGAAAACTCATTTTATGTTTATTAATTTAGTAATTAAGAAATAGTTTTTTAATACTTGAGAGACATGCATACATACATGATGAATGTTCACAGATAAGCTGGTCTCTAGCAGCATGGTGTGGGCAACGAGGCGTTTGGGCAGCCAGGGTTGCAGCTGGAGCAGGAGGTGCTGGAGCATTGGCACTAGCACCGTTATATTGCGCAGAAATAGCGCCAAGAACCAAGGGTTTAGCGGCCATGCCTGCTTTGGCTTGCAGGTTAATCAACTTTTTGATATTTGTAGTTTGAAACAATATTAAGCAACTTACGCAAGGTTATATTTACTGTCAATAATAAATGCCAGTAGTCTTCGATCTAGTGTCGTCGCATGTACATGAACCTAAAATGTGTGTGTGCCTTAGGTCACCCTGATTACAATAGCAAAAACACATCAAACTATGGGCAATAAAATAATAACTTCAGTCCCTTATTATTATAATTACATGTCACACACGGCAGAACACCCAAATAATTCTCATTTATTCTGGTAATTAAGAAAAGTTTAAATCAACCGCAAAACCAGCTTTAACCTATATTGTTCTAAATTTTTCAGCTGTGGTATCCTGTTTGCATATGCTGCCGGTGGCGTTCTGTCAGCGCATGCTCTATCGCTATCAATGGCAGTACCACCGTCTATTCTACTGGTGTCACTGATATGGTTGCCGGAGACACCATCTTTTCTCATCAATGCGGGACGAATACAGGTAATATAGTAAATTCTTTATACAGTATACTAGTACCTTGTAGGGTACCAAACAGAGTTGTTCCTTATTATAATGATCTTTTGAAAAGGTAATAAAACGTGTAGTAATAGATGGAGTATATAGAGTGGAGTCGATTATTATGATCATATGATGAACTACACCCGAACACAGAATAAATTATGATCGTCATCATCCCACAAAATAATTTATCCTATGTGGGGATCGTTCTATGAGCAAGCAGAGCTCTAAAAGTATTAAAGTTTCTAGTTTTAAGCAGTTCGTCAGTAACTTTCTTTCTATTTTTTTTTTATTAAAATTAATATAAAATAGTACGCCCAGCTCTGATTCCTAGTTGATTACGTTTTACAGGATGCGGCCAAAATTATATGCTGGTTTGAAGGCTCCGATTTCCAGGAAGATCTAACAGACGTTATAGAACAACAAGAAGTGAAGATACGTACATCAGATTGCTATGGAAGACGAGAGCCGATGAGAAGACAGGACTCCGACACTTTCCAGCCAATGCTGAAGAGAAGTAGTGGACTAGATTCCAACCCTGATAAAAAGAATGAACAATCCGCTTGCAGGGAACTTTGTAAGTATGTTTTGTACCAGGATAGGATAAGTTTTAAAGAAAATGTCTTTAGATTGTTTCTACTGAAGAAATACTTTAGATGAATTGGGTTGTTTTTTTTCCAGTTCACCACCGTCGTTCTCGTCGTGCACTTATCTCTTGCATGGTGGTACTTAGCGCAGCAGCTGGTAGTGGTGCTGGAGCCGTCAACAGCTTTGCAGCAGCAGTTTTAAGGCACTCCACCCATAGCGTTCCGCATCTGAACATGACAGCTTATAATTTCACTATTTATAATGGGTGAGTTTTTATTCATGTGACTATTTTTTGCTAACTACTTTTTTCCCTGTGACGAATTTTGTAAATGTAGCTACAGTCAAAAAAAAAGATTGCTATTGGCATCCTATGATAATGTTAAAGATTAATTTAAAATAAATAGCAATTTCATTACCATGGGAGAGCTAGATGGAGATACATACACACATTAGGTTGCCGTCATTTCTGCAGGGCTAAGAATTGCGCTTACCTCATATACAATAATCAAGAGGACGATTAACAGTAGTACTAAATATCTTTATTAATCCATTCAAATTGATATGCATATAAATAATTACAAATAGAAACTTGAGAGAACTAAGTACTCTACTTAATTCTAGTCTCTCTTCTACACAAATTTTGGAACTAGAAATCTACCACCTATTACAGCTAAAATTCAATTGGAACTGAATCGCGCTCTGCAGGCCAGGAATGCAAATTTCTTTTGAAGACCAATCCTTTGTGACTTCGATAAATATGCTTGATACACTTCAAGGACAGAACAGATCCTGAATATTTTTTAACGTCACACAATTCACTCATGGCAGTCTAAATTCAAATTGCCATAGTTCCAAGCTGCGAATACAAATATTGTACAGAGGAATTACACCCAGACTGTGTTTCACCGAGTGAGTGAGGATACCGGAGGCCCATAATCCAACCCTTCCCCTCATCCCCCTTCCCATCCTCCAAGGCCGGTAACGCACTTGTGATGCCTTTGGTGTTACGGGTGTCCATGGGCGGCGGTAATCGCTTACCATCAGGCGATATGTCTGCTCGTTTGCCTCCTATTCCATAAAAAAAGACACAGAACAAATAGTCGTGCTTATGACAAAAGTCTTAAATTACCCTAAAAGTTCGACTTGTAAGCCTAAACCAGTCCGTGTTCACTAACGCGTTGTACGCTTTTTGAGTATTTCAGGCAAACAAGCTTCTTGATACTCATTATGACTGCTTATGATGCTTCTTTCCCAGAACTGCACCTCGCCAGTTGTTCGAACCATCGGAAGCGGGTTCCATATTGTGTGGAAGTGCACTAGTCCTTGGTGCGGCCGTCGCGACAGCCACTGTTGATAAACTAGGACGAAAGGTAATTACTGTCTATAGGTATAGATGTCGATACACAAATCTATCAACTTGTGCGCCCAAAGTGCGCAAAAATACTGGAAAATCTGTAAATTTAAGAACCAACACACCAGAGCCTGTTCTATAGTAACCAAACATAAGTTTTTTGTTGAATAATCTGGAATCAAACGTTCGATACCTTTAATTTATGACTTAGCTTTCAGGACCCCTGACCATTATATCAACAAGCCAGGAGGAGTAGGTAGTAGTACAATACACTGTTATTTATTACTTACAGAAATTACTTCTGTGGTCCTGTTCTGGTATTACATGCTGCCTCGCTATTCTCGGCATCTACTGCGACCCTAGTCTTCACTCGCATGCCTGGTACTCCCACCGAATATGGCCTTATCGGCGAACCCAGAACTTCAAAGAAAAAGATATCCAGCTGGCTGAAAACGTCACCGACATCACAATTCCAGAATGGAAAGTTTCACAAATTCCAGAATGGAAAAACTACAGTAATGTTAAATTGAATAATGAAAGTTATTCTGGATGGAGAGAACACAATATAACGGAAAAAACTCCGAGTGCGAAAGAAGAGAGTCTGTGGACTCCTGTGACTTTGATGTCGATCGTGCTTTTTCTGTACAACATCGGCTTAGGATCAGTGCCTTATGTACTTATTTCTGAATGGTTTAGTGTTAATGTAAGTATTTTATTCAGCCATAGTAAGTAAGTAAGTAGTCAAATCTGACAGTAGTCTAATATGCACCCAAATATACTTCTGACCAAACCACTTACTATCTAGCATCACGAGTGCTTATTTATTTAATCTGATAAAGCGCTTCCTAGCGAACGAACAGACGGTTAACCTGATTAGTTAATTAATAAGTATTTCAGACAAAATAAATAAATATATAAGGTAAACATAGACACCTGCAACTCAAGTATCACAAGTAAATTGCCGCTATATATGCCCCTGGTATGCTTTTCTTCGTGATCGCGTAAGTAAATCTCGAGCAGATCTCAATTGGAACCGATGGTTCCTGTGCTTTTACATATAATTGTATTAACTAGGACTAAAATATTTTTTTGTGTCCACAGGTGAGAACCCTGGCATCAAGCCTCCTTATTTCCTGGATGTGGCTCAGTAGTTTTTTGATACTCCGCTACTACGGAAGCCTGGCAGTCTTAGTTGGCCTCCACGGCACTTACTATATATGTGCCTCACTCACACTGCTGGGCTCCTTGTACATATTCCTAGTTATACCCGAAACAAAAGGAAAGTCCCAAGAACAAATCAATGATGATTTAGACGGGCCTCTTCTGGTCATTGCTAGGCGAAGAAAGAATGAACGATGACAGAGGTTCCCAAATATTTTTATGGTATATTTTGGTATAGGATGTTGTTAGTTTATATTGCGTTTGTACTTTATAGTTAGAATTTGCCAAAGGCGTGGCTCAATGGCTCAATTTAAAAAAAAGTAGGGTTGGTTGACATATCCAGAAGTGTTGATGGTTTTTGTAAGTGCTGGTTTCAGCTTTCACCGATATTATTTTTCCTTCATAGACTATTCATATTATTCAGTTAATTAAAGATACTTTTACTTTTTTTACTCCTGTCCTTTTCTTTTTACTTATGGTTCTGTTTTCTACTCCTAAACTTTTACAGAAACTTTGGTTTCATAATTTGAAGTGGTCCAAAAACACATTTAAAAATGATGTACGTATTTTTAAATAATATAATATATAGATACGTACCTCTTCTGATTTAAGTATAGATTTAGTAATAAATGGTAGTCTACTTATTATGGTTTGGCTATCGATAAAGTTACATTTGATTACAATTTAAAGCCAAATGATTAACTCTTAACAACGGTTTGATACCAGTAACCAAAGTTTTAGCAAAATTGTGAATTACATTTTTGGTAGTAAGTGAACAAATGTTTTATAGCAAAATGACTTCTAGCAATGGTTTAGTAGGAATTAGTAGTTTTCGATGAATGTTTAGACGCAAATAAATAACTTTTGACTGCAGTTTTGTACGAGCGAGCAAATTTAAACAACAGTTTGGTAGCAAATGAGCAAAAATATGCACCAATTACCATTTAATAATTATGTGTTCCAATGTGTATTTAGATAATGTAAAATAACGTAAAATAAATTATTCTTGTAAAGTACCTGTATAGTTCTAAGGAGTTTATTTTAGTAAACGATTAGATAACAAATATTTTCAATTTCATTCATAAGTTTTAAGAAAAATAAGAAATCACAATGTCACATCTATACTAATATTATAAAGGGGTAAAGTTTGTGAGGTTGCTGGGGAGTAACATGTGGATTCACGGAATAGATTTTGAAAATTCTGTTCACTAATAGAAAGTACCTTATTCAAGTGCCAAGCTATATATTGATCTGAAAAATTTTCGCCGCAATATATTACATAAACGAGGGTGGACCCGCCTTTAAAACCTTGTATACTATATAGTAATACTTTCTGCGGAGAGGCCTATGTCCAAGATGATGAAACATGTCCCTCGACAGTTAAAGATTCTATACTTTGATGCAAACACATGGTTGAGCTTTACACGATATTTTTTTTTGATAATTTTTTTAAAGAGAATCCTAACTAGATTGATGTATCACCCCCGAAACCTCCTGCATACTAAATTTCATGCAAATCGTTGAAGCCGTTTCTAAGATTCAGATCACATCTGATATGTAAAATTCTCGTGTCGCGGTTTCACCCATAATTATGAAATTTTGTGTGCGCATATCGGGTACGTCTGAGAATCGGCTAACATCTATTTTTATACCCTTAAATGATAAGGGTGACGCAACCCTATATTTTTTCAAAACAACGCGTGATGTGTCAACTATCGTAACATATAAAATAATTGCTCGTTTTAAAATATTAGATAAAAGAATCACAAAGTTATTACAGAGCTACAAGTGATGTACTTAGATAGGTATTAAAAATAGCAAGAATATAATAACTAGCCAAATTTTAAATGAAGGCCGTATTTGTGGACACTGAATATTGTTGTATATAGAACATTTTTGTATGAATGATTTAATAAATGGCTTTAAATGTGATTACTTATTTTATTTCCCATTATTTTATCAAATGGTGTATTTTTTATTCATGATTGAGATACAGATAAGACATCGATATGGACTTGCTATAGTCCCAATTTTGTTTGTAAGGCTTGCTTCGTAGGCCCCTTTTTTCTTCCATCTTTACCCATTATCTAACCATTCGTACTATATACTTTTTCCTTTCTTTATCCTTGAAATAATTTATTTCTTGGAAGAACATCAGCCAGACGATCGTTTATAAAAGCAACAAACCCCTTACCTATAATGGAAAAAGCATAGAAAAGTGGTGATTCTCACTAGGGCAGTGACATCAGTTATTCGTTCTTCAAATAATCAACAAAAATAAGAATTCCGTTACAAAGATTACAAATACTTTAATTTCCATTAATAATTTAAATTTACATAAATTTAATAACCATTTACTCGATCTAACATTAAGATTACTGTAAAATCACATATCTAGATATACAAAAAACACTCTTACATATTATAAATCTACAGTTCAGATTATCAAAACCATTCGATTTGTTTTCCGTTATTGGCTAAGAAAACGCTTTGTCCGGAAAAAATATAATTTTAACTATTAAATAATTAGTTGCTTATCTGTTTAGAATTGCACAATAAATAAAGGTTTATTAAAGGGTTATTAATGATCTTTAGACCAAGAGGATTTTATGGTATAAGGGGCATAGTCGGCCTAAACCTTACTTCCAAGGAAGGGCCGATGTACAGAAGTAGATTGTTAAAAACTGTTAATGTGATGTGATGGGTAAATGAAAAGTGTGATGGAAATTTACTGTTTTTGGCCATGGTCACCTGAACGTCACAAGTGCATTGCTCTCTCCCAGATTTAAAGGTGGTCATTGGGCGTCTGATAACCTCTTAGTTATCTTACGAAATAGTTTACTAGCATCAGCCCCCTAGTCTTGTTGGCATTCTACAAACGTAAACGTTATTGGAAAAGTAACAAACGTATATGGGAAAATCCTCAACAAAACGTGGTCAAAAAAATTGCCAGTAATGAAGGGTGTCTTCTCAGTAAAACTGCACTTTTTTCATCTATCTATATAATAAAAATGAATCACCGAAATGTATGTACGCGCGTAACATCCGATTGACTACACCAAATTGGACTTTAATCTACAATAATAATATAGCCTCTTTATTTTCATAATGATCAAATTGTAAAAAAACATATGTATCAGAAATCATTAGTACATAACAAGTGCATGCATGAATTAAATAATAAGTTAAAATTATTCGAATTGCTTTTAAATTACATATTAAAATAAATTTAAGCTAGAAATATAAAATAGTATCCAATAAACAAATCTTGTAAAAATTAAACTTATGCGTTTAAATTTCAGTATATATAATTCACTATGGACCCCTCAACGGGTAAAGGCCTCCTCCTCCTCCATTTTGTTCCAAGTCTGTCTTCTCAATCAATGTGTTTATTATTATCTAGACAAGGTTCGTTTATGTTTTCTTAGTCCGCGGCTGTATCTGCTACTGCACTACCCATGAGAAGCTGAGGTGGGCACAAATCATTTCGGAAATTGAAAATATATTCATGAAATAAAAATATGACGTTTGAATTTGAGCTCGGGAATTGCTTCTTGTTTATTCGCATAAACCCGAGATTTGCACGAGAAGGAAGAAGCTTTCTTGACTAAAAATTCTTCAAAGTTTACTCTTATTTTTATAATTGAACTAAAATTCTGAGTTGCCACTTACACAAAAAAAATGATACTAAATTTGAAAGTGCACTCTTACTGAGACACCCTATAAATAAAATTTTTAAATAAATATTTCGGACATCTTACACCCAACGCCATCTAGTCCCAAGCTAAGCAAATTTTGTGTTATGGGTAGTAGACAACTGATTTAAAAATTTATTTACTTTTTTTGTAAATACGTACATAATATACATAAAAAACACCCAAACTTTGAAACAAATATTTTCAGATCATAAAAACATTTGGTCCAACCCGGCAATCGAACCCTAGACTTTAAGCACAGCATTCGCATACATTACTGCGCTACAGAGGCAATAAAAATACAAGAGAATATAGATGTCAGCGATTATAGAAAGAAAATCGACGAGAAACACTTCCATCTTGGATAAGAGCGCTGTTTGTCTGTGAGTTTGCTGTTTATCACATTTTTTAACAAAACCTGCCTCTCCCCCGATCGAAGGCAAAGGCCTTCAGGGTCATAGTGAACTATCAACAATATCTAAAACTGATATTTTAATAATTTATTTATTTGGATACATATTTTACCCAGCCGTGTAGTAGCATAATGATCACAATTATTTTTTACAAATAGACTAATGGGAAACCTATATGAGAAAAATAGAATTTCTCCGTTTTTTCTTCTCATTGTATTAACCATTAACTGACATTATAATAACGATGTCATTTAAATCTAAAGTCTAATTCTTATATTCCCTACTAATATTTTAAAAGCAAAAACTTTGGTTCTTGAGAAAATCATGGAGCGATGAATTTGGTTAAAAGCACACCGTTGGTAATCTCACATATTACTATATATCTCTTAATTTCATATATATCTCTTAATTTCAGTTTGCTATATAATCAGGATATCGTTCCGGCCGTCTATCTATCCTGTTCCAAATATAGGCTCTTCACAGTTAAATAGCTTCTAAGACGTTGAGCCAAGAGCCGTGTATTGAACCCGTTATAAAATTAAAATTTCATTGTGTATTAATTAAAATGAGTTCAGCTGCATCATTAAAAACTCCTAGGAATGAAGAAGCAAAAAATATTTTAGTCCTACTTTCTTTTGGATTTTTATCCAAATACCGATTAAAGTATCAGAATAAAGGAGCAGATCTGCTAAATATATCCAACACTTCAGAGCCTAACTGCTCCCTGAATAATATCATCATATAACTTTTGTGTTAGAGGCACATATTCGCCAGTTTTCTGATCCAAAAAATACTGAGGGTCGTTGTGAAGATTTATGGCAAATCCTTGTTCCATTAGTTCTCTCTTCTTAAGCTTAAACGTGGCTGTAAGAGGAGATTCTGGTAGTAATCTGATGAAAAGTGGTCTGGCGAAAACAGGGAGCGACGATCTTAAGCCTTTGGTTAAAGCAAGAAGGTCAACAGTTTTATCAGGATCTGCGATTGCAGCCATGCCAGCTTTTCCTTCTGTATTTGGTACCTGTAGGATAAAAAGTGAATGACTAAAGTACTGTTAAATAGCCTACTTAAATAATTTACGATTTATGATTTATGATTATTTAAGTTACTTATGTCTTTTAAGAGTTTGGTAAAAGAATTAAATATCTTTACTTTTTATCACGTTCAGTTTTAGTTTGAATTTGGAGTGTTATTTTCGCTTGATTTCAAAAATGCTATATTTTCTCGTACATAGCAGAGACGTCCCTCAAGATTCACTATGACGTCTAGTCCTATGCTAGGTGCATCTTCAGGGACTCTTCCCATGCTCTGTCTTTCTGTAAATATTTCTTACATATGAAAAATAAGGTTAACTTACTTTAACTCCATACACAACAGCATCTTTCAACCCAATAAGCGTGCTAATCACGCCTTCCACTTCTGCGGTAGATACGTTTTCTCCTCGCCACCTACAAGTGATGTAAAGCGAACGGTTAGTGAATCTTGTTTTTAATGGTATATTTTGCAAGTCAGTGGTATTACCAATGCAGTATTTTGTTGCAAATAAAAGAAAAAAGAAAGGAAGAAATGAGAAGATTAATTTAATAGTTATTAAAACGAATGTCACTTAATTGCAAAAACATGGATATATAAGAAGTACCAGGATGCAATAAAAAGTAAAGAGCATACTTAAACGTATCCCCAGTGCGATCTTTGAAGTAAAAGTACCCGTAGTGATCCATGACGAGTACGTCCCCTGTATTAAAGTAACAGTCTCCTTCCGACCTTACATTGCGGACCATCTTCTTTTCCGAAGCAGTCTTGTCAGCGTACCCCGAAAAGGTCAAAATAGCTTTCTTTTTGTCTATTTTTCCTAGTAACAGACCTGAAATTATTAAATTGAATGTATTAATACACTGTACTATATCTTTGTTCTTAAGATGATGAATCTGGTACAAAATTACAAAATGCAAATTATACGATGAACAAATGAATTATTGCATCTATGGATATATTTTATACATAATTCTCGTATGACCCTGTTGCACGATGAACTTTGAAAATATCTAACTGATTTTCAAGTTTTTTTTATTACGAGAGTTAACATCTCCTTAGACCGATAAAAACTGAACATGATTGGAAATAAGCGCAATTAAAGTTGCGTCGGTCAGGTAGCTAGCATCTATTTTATATCATTTTACATATGTCTATTTAATCCATAGATATACCACATTTGATTGGCCTTATTTGTGTGTAAAGCCAGATTTTCACTGCTTAACTAGAAACTATCTTATCTTGAATTATTGCTTGACACTAATATCAAAATTATTTAAACTGTTCTAAGTAGATTGCTCATATATTTACCAAATGAAAATTAAAGTCTTACAAGAAATATTAACCTGGTTCGTGAGGTCCACACTGTATACACCTGCCATTACTGTCTCTCAAAATTTCGCCAGTAATTTCATCACATCTGAAAATTTAAGAAAAAAAATAGCATGACAGCTTTATAGGAAGAGATCACTGTATCCAAGCTGCCTCTAACGCTCCACCATACAGGTGTGCATTGACGCTGATAATTAATGATTGCTGGTAGAGACTGATATCAGCCCGGAGCAAGCCTCAAGCGTTATGATCTAGTTCAGGTACTCGTTGATACAACCATGATGAGTAAGTACTTGTATCAATCTGGTTAGATTGATTTGCTGTTTATTGTGAATGCTATTTATCCTAATGAAATATAAAAAAGAAGAACAAGACAATATTGAAAGTATTTACCTTACTAAAGTGAGGGGGTAGATAGTTGAGAATATTCTGCTCAAAAATCCAATGGCTCCAACTTTAGAGTCTATATTTACTGTAAAAACAAAACAGCTTACATGTATCGTACAATCGCGAAGGGATAAGGTTTGAAATTGAAAAAATATAAAAGGTACAACAGAGAAGCAAGTTTCATAAAATGAAAAAAGAGGAAGAGGGGGGGGGGAATTGTGGTATACTCAATTTCACTGTAAGCCAAGACCACAATGGATTGTGGTAAGCAATTTTCTACCAATCCGGTACGTATTCAAGGATTGCTTTCTAATTGTCAAAGAGAACGGTTTCAAAGTTAAGAATAACAAAACTTACCAAGATTACTGTTCCCTTCAGTAGCGCCATAGCATTCCAAAACCCTTTTAATACCGAACCGTTCTACAAACTCGGGCCATATTTGTGGGCGAAGGCCATTACCGATTATCACGTTCACTTTGTGAGCGCGGTCATTCGGCCCTGGGGGCACTGCCAATACATATCGGCATATTTCACCAATATATTGTGCTGCCTGTGAAGGGAGATATACCATTTTATATTCCTATTAATATCGTCCAAGAGAAATTTTTGATGATACAAAATGAAATTTAAAAATATCTGCCCATAAGAATTTTTGAATCCCATTCAGTTTTGTAATATTTACATTTTCATTTCTGTTAAGTTTGTTCTATCATCATGGATCATTTGTAGGCATTTATCTTTATTTAATTCACAAGCTTCTACTGTAACTAAATATCTCATGCAGGCTCTTAGGGTTCTTAGCCTTTGGTCACTTTTGGTTGTTAAATTATAAGCTATTTTGTGTCACAAATGCTATTCTCTTTATAAATCAATACAAAGAATTTTATAAATTCTTGGTGCCTATGAACAATTTCTGAGTATGTTTCAGGTATTTGGATGTATCTCGGAAAAGACAATGTAAATCAGATTAGTCATTTCTTACTTATTACATTTATAACTTCCGATGACATTGATTTTGCAAATTATTTGCTCATGTCCTTGAAAAGCCTCGCAATATCGTAAAAATCTCTATGAGAATGCAAATCTACACTCAAGAAACCGCGCGTATTATTATGTCGCCACGCACCCTTCAGTGTAAAGCGTGACAGTGTGTGAAATCTAAATTATACTTTAGATTCAAATTACAGTATCTCTATTAACCCTATAATCATCACTTGAATTCAGTGACAATTGCTACAAGTGCATATATTTTCTATACTTTAGTCCATACCGAATGATACCGTCACTAAATTTTTCTAAAAAACTTACGGTGCATCCATGTTTAGCCGCATCTGACCAATAACAACTTGCTGAAAATTTCTTCCTCAATACAATGGTACATCCTGATATGATCGCAAGACCTGCCCCTAGTATACCGCCCGCCGTGTGATGAAGAGGTAGCGGGTCGTATATCACATCTTTGGAGGTGATCCCCGCAGATCTCTGTACTCCTAGTGGAATCAGCATGAACCTAGAAATTTAATGACGAGTTTTTTTTCTACTTAGCATATTAGAAGTTCAGGTTTGATAACAGATCAATTAAACATTTGAAGTGGTCTTAAATTATCATTTAGATTATTATTGAACATACCAACAAATAGCCCAGTGGGAAAATTATGAACAATATGTTTTGTCCTCATCAAAACCATTATTTACGATAAGATACAGTGCGAACACACATTTAGTTTTTTATCTTCGTTACACACATTCGTTCATATATGCATTCATGCAAACACGCAAATAAGCACCACCAGCACAAATTTATACATGTTAATCTAAGAAGCGATAGGTTCAAAGTTATCAAAAACATAAATAATAGCTTACCGAATATTAGTAATAACAGCAGCTTTAGGGAATCCTGTTGTCCCACTGGTATATATATACAATACAGTATCTCGAGGTTTGGACTGTCCGGCATCCACTACAGGTGTTGATGACATTTCTTTCAGTTCGGCTGCCAAAGGCGCTGTGTCATGTAAGACTAGAGCGTTTTCACGATCAAGGGAGTTGAATTGAAACAGAGGTATATCAGGAATCTCTGGTTGAATTTCTTTGATAGCTGTATTAAGAAGAAATAAATGAAATGAATTATTTTTTTTTTTCATATTTAACAGGTCTAATAAAAGCTGTCTGCAAAGTAACGTTTGATTGATATTCATTGCTATTGTTGTTCTAAGGAACACCGCTTCCTTCTGCGAGTTTACGTCTTCGCAGAAGGTTGCGACTGCAGTAAAACAGCTGTCGCTACCGGCCATGGAGCATATGACAGCCGGTAGCGACAAGGGAGGGTAATGAGCCGCCGTGGAGCTGACGACTGCCACGAAGCCGTCCTGTCACCCAACCAGCTTGGACGTCTAAGGGAACAAACTATGAAAGAACAATAACACTGTAAACAGAAGGAAAACTTGATACAAGCCCAATACTTCCCGTCTAGCAAGCGTAGCATAGTAGGCCAAAACCTCCTTTGAAAGGAGCGGCCTATGATTGGATTTGATGGTGGTGTGATTTACTTACCAGTACTCATTTCATCTCCAAAAATAATAGCTTTACACCCCGCAATCCTCAAACAGTGTATCAACTGGGGACCTTTTAAGTTGGTGTTGATCAGTGCTGTGGTGACCCTGATCTTGGCAAGCCCTATCCAAATGCACACATATTCCGGCTGCGTTTCCATGAATAGGGCTATCACTTCACCAGGTTTGAAGCCTTGACGTTTAAAGTACCAGGATATACGGTTGCTGAGCTCATCTCCCTGAAATGTGATGAATGTGTCATTCGTGAACCAGCTTAGACACAGGCTCAACCGGAATGATACGGAAAACCAATGATAAGCAATTCTATCAATTTGACTGCCTCGGTGGCGTAGCGGTAGCGTATGCGACTGCTGTGCTTGAGGTCTGCTTAGTTTGGGACTAGATAGCGTGGTGTGTTAGATGTCCGAAATGTATTTATTTAAAAATACTTTATCATTGCTGTTGCTCCAGTCAAATCAAGTCTAAGCAAGTCTCATTCCTTAATCCTGGAGAGAAATACTGAACTACAATGTGTTTGTGATCCTACAGTGGTATCAACTTACCATCAGACGACCATCTTCTTTGGTCCCTATACCGTATAAAATAAATCCCAGAAAAAAATCTGTAGTACATACCTCTTTGAAAGTCAACGCTCTGTCATCCATGACAAATGCTTTTTTGTTCGGATACATCTTGGCAACCTCTGTCCATCTTGAAACGATGGTCTTGCCTTGCTTTTCCCATAACCATATCCAAAATATCGTATGAAGAAGCACCCGAAGACCTCTGAAATGGATAACATATAATATGAAAATTCATACCTCCCATTCTTTTATAGTCTACTGCAAAATATAAGCCCTTCCTTAGAAAGGAGGCTTTTGTCTGCTCGGCCACGCTGGCCAGTTGGTATCATATAGAGTTTCTATCAGGTTTTCCTTTTCTTTACAGTGTTGTTGTTCTGCTTAGTTTAGTACTTTAGTCGATATGATACACACGGGGTAAATAGGAGTGTCACTCCGTTTTCTTTTATCCGTTTCAATCCCTAGCCATAATTTAAGCTGAATCGGCTGTTATTGACTTATTAATAAGAATCAGTTCAATTATTGAGAGGTTTTAACATGTTAATATCATCTTTGAAAGCCGAGTAGTAAGTACTGCGTTTGTCAGACATGATGGTATATGTGATCTGGTCTCCAGAGACCCAAAATAAAATCGTTTGGAGAGATCGTTTTTGTTTTTTCGAAGGATGGTCTTCATTTCATTTCACCCACATTTATTATATTTTTAACATGAATTTTATCGCGACGAAGACTTGAAAACTCGAAGACTCTTGGCACAAATAGCTGATTAACTGGTTGCCATCTCATCAAACTAAGAAGAAGAAAATCATTTGACTGGTAATGCATCATAGAAAATTATATAATCTCATACGTGATGTACTATGCATTCATAAACATGAAGTAGTTACACAACATTTATAACAAGCACTCGTATGTTCGAGCAATCATTCAATCATCGCAAGTTAAGAATGACGCTTTAACCATATATCTTGCTGTTTGCTACTGTCCTGGTACAAAGTCCTTTTTTTTTTAAAAAAAAATGATTTCCTTATAAACTAACATCTTAAATTCACAAAAAGACCCCCTTGTTTCTAACTTTTTATAATGCCAGTATGTAGTCCATATGCATAATTTGCAAATAGCATATAGAAATCTAATCGCCCGAGATACATTTCAATATGTTGTTTTCTATCCCTGATGAAAAAGAGGACTTTTATTGGGAATGAACCAGTGCCGATGGTTATCCGTAAGTTAAACTTTTAGAAGCTATTATTAAATAACATATGTCCCTACATTTAGTTCTTTATTAAATAAACACCCACATTATGTCACATCTACTGCCGTGTCAGTTTTGTTATAAAAGAAAGGAAAATAGAAGAGAAACAATTTTATATAGTACTATAGCGTAGATGTATTTTGCTCGTTTGGTTACTGTTAGCCATTCAGATACAGGAACTAATTAGCTGACGGGTTCTGTCCGGATTGTTGAATGGACGTGTTTACACAAACATGTGATGTTCACGGAATTATGTTGTCATATAATCATAATGAAGACACTGACCGTTAGTACATTTTAAGTACTAAAGAAGAATACTTGAACATTCTCAATCAGAAGAGTTTTAATCCTATTTAAAGTATCATAAATTGGCAAGCAGGATTCAAAATACTATATCTATCACTTTACTATTAGTTACAAAGTTACTATTACTGTAGATTGCAGTCTGATTCGCCTTTAGATAGATTTCTTCGTAATATTTATAGAACCAAGAAGTTTCCACTTGGTGTCAAGATTGTATGTCAAGGTGTATGTCATTGACGGACCTAGTATTCTATCCATTTAGAATAATTTGTAACTATACTAATAATTCTGGAATTTCTTTGGTATCAAAATAAACTATTTATGTTCTCGTTACTTCTAAACTATTAGGTATGCATAAGATAGCAAAAGTGACAGATTACTAACAGAAAACACCGGACGCGGTTGATAGCTCTCTATTGTGCGAACACGAGGTGTCCGTAGCAATTGCCCGTTGGACCTTGGCCTGTTCTGATCTCCTAGTACTTTGTGTTCCGTTAAATGGGGACGTTTTAGGTTGGATCTATTTCAACATGGATATTTCTAACCGATTCTTGAACATATTCTTACGATATACACATTATTTTATGTTATTCATTTAGAGCTACCAACATGACTGCTTCGATGGCCTGGCGGCTAGCATATGAGACTGCAAATCAAGAGTTCTCGGGTTCGATTCCCGAGTCGGGCCAAAGTGATATATTTTGTTTTTCGTAAATGAAAATTTTACCAGCCCGGAGTATGTAATATGGCAGTTTTTCCCGCTCCTGTCTCGGCAGAGCACATGAAGCATAAGAGAACATCTATGGTAATCATTATTGAGAAATCAGTACCCTCAATTATACTGACACTATTTCGACCTTCAAATTCTGTTTCTACCCTTAGGGTTACGGGAGGTCTGGTGCCAGTCGCTTTAATACTTATATTCTACAGGTAAAACCGAGTTGAATTAGTAGCCGAACCCAAATAATCTTGGGATAAGGCTAGGAAAAAAAAAGAGTTACCAACATTTGTTTACACAAATGAATTAACAAGCTAAAATAAAAAAAATGAATAACCTCCTACGGAAGCACTTAGTCGAGTAATTATACGCCAAAAATTCCTTCCATCAATTTGGAAAAAAGGTGATACTCTTACAATGCAGGACCGATATTTATCAAACACAGGTAAAAACCACCGCAAGGAAACTGGCTTGCAAATGACAAAACCCGCATTAAAATCGGTCTGTCCGTTTGAAGCTACGATGCCACAGACAGACGCACAAACACACAAACATCGCTGACAAACGTATAACACCCCTCTTTTTGCGTAGGGGGTTAAAAAAGAAAAAGAGACAAAATCAAAAACAATAAACTGCACACATCACACTCGGTGTGGATTCGTTAACGAGTGTTTGAAAATTATGAGTGAGTCCATATGCATATCAATATTATCATTGAAGCTATTAAGCTGCCTACAGATAACGGTGAAGTCACTTCAAGTATTGCCCTACGCAACGGCGGATACAATGGGGTGATACGTTTGTGGGGATACCGAGCAGGCACTCTGTGATTTACTCTGCTCAAGAAATCTGAGCAGTCTCTAAAATATTAAGAATCTTAAACATAAAGACACGATCCGACAAATCCCTCCGACTAGACAAAGAAATTATTCCAAGTATAGATAGCTTTTCTTGTATGAATCTGTTCTTTTAATTTAATACTGTTACAATTAAATGCTAAATGTCATATAAATCTCTTCTGGACTCGTTCCAGCCAATGCGGAAGTGTTGCCAAAATGTGGTCTCCATACCACGCTATTTATTGGACTATTATTGGACTATTCCAAAATACTCCTCACCAGGCAATTGTAGAACATAATTTTCGTTTTATTGCTTCGAAAAACTAAGTAATAGTAAACAAAGTATTGGGACCAAATGGGAACCTTGAGCAACGCCAGAAATGTTCTTTCGGTATCAGAATTGAAAACATTGACAAACACAAAAAAAAATACGATCCTCAAAATAACACTGCAAATATTTCAGAAAAGTGCCCGTGACAGGGTATCCGGATAACTTATGCAATAGTATTTTATGTGAAATCCGGTCGAACGCCTTACTAAAGTGCGTGTAAAAGATGTCATATTGTCTGTTGGAGTCTACAGCCTCAGAAAACGCAAACAAATTAGTGCAGGATGATCTTGATTTAACAAATCCATGTTGCTTGTCACTAAGGTATTTCCCATGATGATTATAAATGTGGGGGCACAATTGTCTCGAACATTTTGACAAAAGATCAAAAAGAATTGAAAGTCTATAGTTACTTACAATACCATTTTCACCACGTTTATTGATGGGTACCACCTTTGCCAACCGCCAGTGTTAAAGGAAAATGCCTGAGCTCAAAGAATTATTAAAAATCTTGAATTTTGCTTTTACTTATATTATAAAAAATGTAATAAAACGCGGAGGGATGCCATCGGGTCCCGTTCCCTTGTTTCAATCTAATGTCTCTAACTTGGTCAAAAGAGGTTCCTTATTTATTACAGGCCTTACCATATACAAGCTATAGCTATCCATGTTAACCAAAAAATTATAACTTTTATTCCTGTCCGTCCCTGGTACTACACCAGAGATGCTATTATCAGTGAATAAATATTAAACTACATATATAACACGAATATGATGACTCTTAATGTTATATGATAATAGTTTCATTTAAATTATTATTTTAATACAAGCTAAGCAAGCCACTACTATTTCGACATTATTGCCAATGTTAATTTTGAAAAAAACTTGAATTTGATAGAATGATTCGTCAATAAGTCTGTAGTGTATGTTTTTAATATCACACTACGACCTTCAAGAGAAAAGCAGTGAATCATGTTCAAAAAATAAATAACAATCGCCACGTTAAAATAAGCACTGGAACCCATAACACAAGTTAGATCTTATAATGGATACCTGAGTACCATTGCCATTGACACCACTATGTTTTCCTTTATGCACATCTTTTAAATGTATAAAAGTGTTATTGTACAAATAAATGTATCATTAATTTCTTAGTACATATCTTTTGGACGATCTCGATTTGAACTAGACTTATGGATTTATTTATTCACACTAAAGCTACCTTGCGTTATAGCTTTCCGAAAATATAAATGATGATACACATCTCACAGACGGCCTTTAGATCATCGATGGTACTGAGCAAACGTTAAATAATTAATAATAATAATAATAAACGAACCAACGACTCTAAATCAGCAGTGACAATCACCAGCTCCTAGACCAACGGGCCCATTACAAGTTACATGATTCGATAGTTTGTAAAATTCGAGAGGATCGTATTATTATTGTAACAAAATGGATGCTACAAAGCGTAATTTGTGGGAAGGGGCTCTTGATATATCCAATTGTTTGATGCGGGACAATCTGCTCGGTTATACTGTACGGAGCTCCAGAAGGTCTTATAACACTAGTATCTATTTATACGTGGAGCAAAAACTTTGTACCCTTTCTTTATAAAAATTATGGAGGAGTATGAGATTTGGCCCCTTGAAAGCTTATATGCAAGAGGAGTGCAGAAAACTTAAATAAATAAATAAAGACTATCATAAAAAATACCTTATTATAGTCGAATTTCGACCACTAAGTGGCCACTAGTTGTACTTTAAAATACAATTTACTAGACTTGCTCGCGGCTCCTCTCGCTTGTGTGTTGGTTAAGAGTAAACCTATCCCACTCAGAAGAAGGACTTCAATCAATCATTAATCAAAGAATCTCATGATAAATTTGTTTAAAATCGGTGTAGCGGTTTAGCCGTAGGGTAATATATAGATTGACACAATAACAACTAATATTAGCATTTAGAGGGCCTTAAAGGAGGGCATTACACTCTTAAATTGCAAAAGTCTAAAGGCAGCAGTAGTTTTGTCTGCTTATTTGTCTCCTTTGTCATAAAATATATTTGTTTATAATACTCACAAAACCTAATTCAATTTATCAATCTGCAACGAAATCCATCCATTGTTAGCGGTATGTAAAGAATTGTGGACTTTGTATCGTTTACATAATATACTAAGGCGCAATGAATGAATGAACGGAGCTGTCAGACATGCGACACCCAATCGTGACCCTTGCACATTTGATAGTTATAAAACCGATGCACTGTTGGATTGGGGCTAACGATCATTTTTATACATGTATTTGTTTCTTGTTAATGTATGTGTGTTGTTTCGATTGAACACATAGAAATCATGTTAATAGTACATACATTCATACCATTCCAATTTAAGCCGTTTCTAAAAGTAGGAGATACAAGGATTGTATTTCTTTTTGTTTGTTTGATACCCCACATAGCGCAACACGGTGGGGAGTAGCCAACGTGTTACACTTGTATGACAAATAATATATTTACGAACGTTTAGTTTTAATTGTTATGTCTGAGTTCGTAGTGACATTTGATTATTTTTGTCTGTGAGTATAAAATGTGTATGTTTGTAGATTTTTTCCCGCAACAAACTGTTTTGTATCGCTGAAAAAACGCTATTACTTCTTCCCTCCAATCAGTGGCTCGTTTTGCTCTTTAGATACCTCAGAACTATGTAATTACGTAGCAGTTAGTAACACGGTCGGTACCATTCCTATGGGTTTTCTTTCCTCACAATCCATGGGTGATATTTTATAATGTTCCAAAAGTTCATTATTGCTTAATCTATATATTAATAACCAGCTTCACTTTCAAACTACAGCAGAAGCAAACACATTATTTTTGCTTGTCTTTTAACTGATGATAAGTGCCTACCGCCACCCCTGGACACCTACAATTTAAGAGTCAAAAGTACGTATCCGTTCCTTAAATGCTCCTTCTCCGACAATGAGAAGAATAAGGAGGGGGACTTAGGCGATTACATCAAAACACCCGGTTAACTTTAGTGAGTTATTCTACTGATGAAAGTATGACTTAAATTGATATATAAATAATAAATATTTAAATTGAAGTAATGTATAAATCACATTTTTAAAAACTAGATGGAGCTAAAAGAAATTTGATGGGGATATAGAAAAAAAAATGTATTAGAAATATTTATCGCTGTATGCAAGTTCATCAGTCAACTTAAGATATATCTACGCCCTTATTGTTCCCTGGTAATCTATTGTTATATCAGATTGATTTCTATCTAAATTCTAGTAATTGTATATATGTACTACCTACCTGACCTGGCAAACATTGTTTTAAATACATTATAAAATGTCAAAAAAAATAATAAACTATTCAGTCGTGGATCACCCTTATCATTTAGGTGTATGAAAAAATAGATGCTGGCTGATTCTCAGACCTACCCGATATGTACACAAAATTTCATAAAAATCGGTTCAGCCGTTTCGAAGTAGTTTGATAACTAACACCGCAACCCGAGAATTTTATAAATTAGATATAATCTGAATCTCGGTATTTATTTTAGAAAAGTTACCAAAAAAATATACCGAGCACAGCTTAATCATCTAGGCACTTACTTTGATGATATTAAGATGCTAACCAACCAAACAATAAATTAGAACACTTTACACACAAACGTCTAACCCTTAACTAGTCTGACCTATGGTCACCAGACAGCTGATAAATATAACTCAACATTTCTAATACACAAATACATAATACAACAGTTTCATGTGATAACGGATTCAGAGTACCACATATCACTGCTCTTGTACATCCCATGGGTATCGTTAGAGATGTTTAAAGAATCAAACACAAGACACTGAAAAGTGAAAGAAATCTTGAAATCAACTTGTCTGGTCAGGCAGCTTGATATAGTAGGCCTATGTCTCCTCTCCAAACAAAGGCCTATATCCAGGTCACCTACTGAAGTAAAGGCTCTTATTGATTATGATGAAACACTATTACATAATAAAAACTATACCCATTATCAACACCCACCCAAGCCCATATACAGACAAATGATCGTACTCCACACCCAATTATTTGTCCCGGATGTGAATCGATTACGTGGTCTGGGGAAAACATTAAGGATCACTAAACATTAGACTAATAGAGCCTTACATATTATTATCAATAGAGACCAAGTTTTTTTGTCGATGATAATGTTCCAGAGAAATATGTCGATATTTAATATTGAAAATTCTAAACTATTCTATTGAAAAATAATCATAAATTTTTTGAAAAGAAGTCGACTTCAAGAACTGGACCAAACTGCAAAGGGACCACACGGGAAGCAGCTTTATAAAAAAAAAGAATCATCAAAATTACCCAGTCGAAAGTTATGAGGTAATAAAAAAAAACAGTCGAATTGATAACTTCCTCTTTTTTTGAATTCGGTTAATAAAGTCACCTGATATTCAAATTGCGGTTTTACAACGCGGTTGCGTAATGAATCTGTAATATGATTCAACCCGCAAAAGCTTTCTTATCGATGATAATGTTTCAGAGAAATATGTTGATGTTTCTCATGAAAACATTAAAAGTGGTGATATTTCTAAAATTAAAAAAAAAACATAATTTGTAAGCGAGTGGCAAGCGATTTTTTTCCTGGCGGATACAAATAGGTCCCTAAACCGACTGCCTAAAAAAAATGTTATATCCATCTGGCCTGGACCACCCTGTATATATGTATATATTCATTTGTGGGCGTAGTAAGAACCGAGTAAGGGAGAAAAACTAGACAGCACAGCACAGCACTCTCGGACGGTAGGTATAGTAGGTTAACAGCTTCTTTCTAAAGAGAAACCTATGTCCAACAAGAGAGTATCATAGATGAAGATTGATGATGATTGATGATAATGATGATGATTACTAAGAATCGGTTATTTATGTTCTATCACCGTTTTCTTTTTCATTACACATTTTAATCAATTTGGATATTTTTAGTTAAGTTTTTTTAGTATCGAGTTTAAGGAATATGATTTTTTTACTTTTTTTATAGAAAACAAGGGGTAATCGAGCAGACGGATCGCGTGATGCTAAGCGAGTACCACCGTCCATTGACACCCACAATATCAAAGGCGTCATAATTGCGTTACCAGTCTTTAAACTAATTAAGTGTTACTAGGTATACAGCAGTCAGCTGGAAATTAAAAGTACATGAAATGAACATTCAAGCTAATTGTAGCTCTGTTTACAAATCATTCAACCAAAATTGTACTAGTTTGTCTATTCAATATGATATAAATATTCAATCTTATCAATATTCAGTAATCAGTACATTTAAGGATTCATTTTGTGGAATACGATATTTATTGTACCTTTTATTGTGCAGCGGAGCCAAGGCGTTGTATTCACAAATAAAAGTCTCACACTGTAATTCTATTTGTCCATTTTCACTACACGTGAACACGAGATATACAGTGTACTTTATGGAGTAGTTTTGAGTTCTATCCTAATTTTTAACACAGTTTTTATATCGCTGTAAGTTTCTCGTCGGTAAAAATCTCACTGTCCGTGGGCACCGCTACCGATCTACCCTCCGATAACTAATTGTGTCGATGTACACCCTAGGCAAGAGGTTTGGCTTGAAATAGGTTTAATTTAATTTATATGATTTATTTTACAAACAATCAATTTTTTTGGATTAAAGGAAAACTAAGTAGTACTGCCAATTGTTCAATATATATATAGACAGTTTTAAAAAAATATGAATTAGATAATGTTTTAGGTATTAATATAAAAATAAATTTTTATATGAGTGTGTTAGACACGCTATAATTTTATTAAACAGCAAAATTCGTCCCCTTGAGGTAAAAATTGGAAATTAAGGTTACAAGAACCGATGAAAAAACAATAACTTAAGTATTCAACTCTAGGTACTTACTTTAAATCTCTATTATGTGTTTTCTTCCATATGTAAAGCCACTGGTATCTATCTCCAGTCATGAAGTACGTAGCGAATAGTGCTATGGCGCCGACCATGGTCGGTGATCCGCGTGTAAGCCATCCTAAAACACCACACGACACAGCAATAGATGTTAGAATAACCCCCTTCTTTCTCTCGGCTTCTTCAAAACGAACTCCTGGCTTTTCTGTCATCTTGGTAGTTTCATTTGGTGAGTTGCATAGTCCACCTGTAAAAAAAAATATTTATTAAAATTGTTTTTTTGTTTTTGTTAAAGGATGAACTCCTGGCTTTTCTGTCATCCCGATACTTAATTTAGTAAATTGCATAGTTCGCGTGTTTAAACAAATAAAATTCGTTACTTTTTTATAAATAGGGGCAAACGAATAGTCGAATAGTTACAAGTATGTTACCTCTGGTCCCCCCATCTCTGCAACCCACAGCTCCCCATCACAAGAATCAGAAAAAAAGAGGGACTCGTAGACATGTGAACTGGACCAGACGGTAACCAGATTGCTGATAAAGATACTTATATATATTTCTAAATACACATGTCACAGACAGAGAAAGAGATCATCGAATGCAGTAACTGAACCATATATGATAAGCCAAAAATCGATCAGAGTGACATGTAATGTAAAAATCCCGTGTCCAGCAGTAGATGGCAATAGGCTGATAATGATAATGATGATAGAATGGGAAACTTTCCATTCCACTCTATCATAATTATCATCATCAGCCCATTGCAAGGTTCCATTTGTATATATAGGACAAATTATTGTATGATGGGCACGTTCATTGTTCCGACTCTGGTAGTAACCAGTTTTGCTTTGCACCTACCGCATCATATTTCTACAACACCTGAAGGTTGACTGCCTATTGGGCATGCTCTACCAGTCAATCTACAGGTTTACCTTCAAGCCCACCTTCGTACAACATGTACAATAAGTTTAACAAGCCAAAATTCAACATTTTAAATACCCCCTATGCAAGCACTTAATCGAGTAATGAAAACAACTGCAGGACCGATACATATTAAACATAGCTAAGACCCACCGCAAGGAAAATGGCTTTCAAATAAAAAAACCGCATTGAAATCGGTGGTTTGAGAGCTACGATGCCATAGACATACAGACAGACACACACACAGAGAGACATTGAAATCAAACTTATAACACCCCTCTTTTGCGTCGGGGGTTAAAAATGGAAAAAAAATGTAAGTAGTTTTTTCTAAATCTTTACCAATATTATAAAACTAAAGAATTTGTTTAATTGAATTGAATTGAATTGATTACGCTAGCAATCTCAGAAAGCGCTGGTCCGATTTAAAAAAAAAACCAGTAATAGATAATCTAGTTTTCGGGAAAAACAATAAGCTATATATCGTCACGCTGTGACTAAAATGTGCGGAATGTAGACTTATAGAAATGTTGTAAAAACGGGTTAAAAATATTCCTTTTATATGCGTTGCATCAAAAGATTGTATGTAAGAAAACACTGCTAAGAGAAGAAAATGTTGAAACAAATCCTAAATCAATCCATTTGGCCATCAGCCATGGGATACCCAAAACTTCATTTCTTAGGAGAGACCTATGCGCAGTAGTGGCTTACTAAAGGATGAATCATATTATGAACTGACGAGAACTTTACCAGCTAGGCATAAATCTCCAATCGCTCATAATACTTATCAAAGACAATTTTGAAGACTCTATTTTCTTATCTTATCTACAGTGGAAGTACTAGATGTTGTCACCACCTTATCACTGCATAAATAATCTGTATGTTAAGCAATAAAGATATAATCCCAAATCTGTCTCCTTAGTTGGTTTTTCTTTTTTTTTTACCCAACTTCGGTAAAGCAACACTAATGGTAATATTTTTGGCAGTCTGTATATGTTTTCTACTCCGCTTGATGGAAAACATAAGCAGAAACCAAGAGAGGTGGTCACCATGCGAATGCTGACAATGCAGCAGTGCAGCATGGTGACCCACACCATGGCGGTCTAGTGATGCTTCTACATCAGTGGGCCTCCGGACACGCACTCACCAACGAAACACGATTGCACCCACGCTGTCATTTTACTTCTGTGCGAGGATAGTAACGCCCCGGTCCAGCCAGTCCAACCTTGCTGAAATCAGCGTGGCTCTACTACCTTGCAAGATGCAATATGTTTTTATGTTCCACCGTAGTGTCTAAACTACTGAATCGATTTTAAGAAATGATATGACTATTGATTCGTAGTAATGGCCCAGACGACTATATAAATTTTATCGAAAGTGTTTTTAACTATTCGGATTCTTAAACTTTACTTGTTTCCTTTAAAGGGCAACACAACTCGAGTGAAAGGAAGAAGAAACCTCTAAGAAATCAGAAGGCAGGGGAGGGTGAGCTTATTCTCCGGTTAAAATCAAATTCTCTGCTACATGCTTTCTTCCCACTTCACTTATTAACTTCAAGTTGATTAAAATGTCGGCTTAGTAGTTAATGGTCCTTGCTGCTAAGCCAGAGGTCATGGTTCAATTCCAACACAGGACAAATAAATGTATGATTAACATGATGAATCTGGCTGTACTATATCAATAATATTCATGTATTTAGGAATATATATTTTAAGTACCAGGTTTTGCCGGCGGGTCCACCCGCATTATGACGGTTATCGCGGTAAAGTAGCCAATGTCCTTCTCAAGAATCAAAATATTTCTATATCAAATTTCATTTAAATCGGTGCAGTGGTTTAGCTGTGAAAGTGTAAAAAATATACAGAGCTATGAATTTACAATATTAGTGTCGATGGGTGTTTATCAGTAATCTGGTTATCGTAGTACATGCTCTGCCAAGTTTGGGATCAGACTGCCGAGCGTGAGATTTATGAGGTTATTGCTATTATCAGCCATTCGGTCTCGGCAATCAGCTGTCATGGGATACTATTTATCACTAATATACGTTATCACTGAGAACCCTTTTTCTTTGTCATAATTGAGTTCTTTTTTGTGAGCATTGAACCCGTGTATGGTAAAACTATAGTGATTGATAAGACAGTTAAAATAATTATTTTATTTGTTTTTATTTATATTTCTACCCGAATGCGATAAAGTATTGTATTTTGCGATATTTAGCCAGTTTGATGGATTTTGGCGAGATATATTTCTTAATTGTAGAAGACACTGGGAATGAATATTATTAAAATTAATAATTCGCATATTTTTAAGGTAAAAATTTACAAGGACAGTCGAATTATTTTGATTGTTTTTTTTAAATTAAAAATTTTCAGTTTCTGCTTACATATTTTTACGCAATCGAGTTGTTCGTTCATTCAATAATAAACTTGTTTCAAAATAAATATTTTCTCTATAATAATATATTTTATATGACTGCCTATGTGGCGCAGTGGTAGCATATGCGACTATTGTGCTGGAAGTCTCGGGTTTTATTACCGGATACGGACCAAATTTTTATATGATCTGCAAGTATTTGTTTCGGAGTTTAGGTGTTTTCTATGAATAATATGTATGTATTTACAAGAAAAGTATGTATATATTTTTATCAGTAGTCTAGTACTCATAAACCAATCTCTGCTTAGTTTGGGACTAAATGGCGTTGTGTGTAAGGTTTAGAAGAGGATATATTTATTTATTTAATGCTGATAACAAAGTTGAAGTGTTTGTTTTCTTTTGAAATCGCTAATCTCTAGAACTCGTATTTAAAAAGATGTGTTTGTGTTAGGAAAGAAATTACAAATATTCTGTTTCCTACATATTGAAATCCTAAAAGGCAAGTTTAAATATAATTATTATAATTTATAACGTTATATTAAGTTTTTTTCGTAAAACAAAGTTTTTTATTTTGACTTATTGTTGTCTAAATCAAATATTTATGCATCATTTGAACACAATCTTTTGAGGATCGTTTTTTGTTTTTGCGAACGACGGTCCCCATTTCATGTCATCCACATTTTTTATATTTTTTATCATTAATTCCATCACGACGAAGACTTGAAGACTCGAAGACTTAGAATTGAAGACTTGAAATACTTGACATTGGCAGAAATAGCTGATCCGGCTGATTGCCATATCATCAAAAGAAGAAGAACACAATCTTTTGATAGTTGCTTCAAAATAGAGTTGCGAGATTTGGGCCGAAACAATAATGAAGTATTTTTTAATCGACATTGAACAACGTTACTTTAGACTTCTATCTCATCTACTATTTACTGTTTTTATCATTTGTATTGGGTGAGGTTAGAACTTCAACCATTAAAACACGAAAGCGAGCGAGGGAAGCGAGCGTTCCGAGTTAGAAATAACTGAACGCGAGATTTCCCCAGTTGTTGGTTCACCTTTTGGTCTAGATTAGGCTACAACATAAAAGTTTGAGCTTCAATACCCTCAGTCAGTCCGTGAAAAACAATGAAAGAACTGCGTAAAACAGTCCGATTGAGCTGAATTGAGCTTATTGACTTTTAATTCAGCAGTCAGAACCACAAACAGACCAAATGGCCAATACAAATATTTATAATGTGGACATTAACTTGACGTATGAATTAGTTCTATTGTACAATGTTTGTCTTACCTTGTTTTTCATTATTTTCATTTCATTTCACCGAATGAGTCAGCCCAAACACAACTGAGCAACACCAAACAGTAACGATGATAGTGACTGTTTCCCTTTAGACCGTGGTATCAAAGCAGTCGATTCTATCTGTTTATGCGTTTAGCCGTTGCAATCAATTGTCAAATATTGAATTTTATCTGCTACCAACTGACTGACTCGTTAGTCTTGTGGCTAGTGTATACGACTACCGATTAAGAGGTCTCAATCAGTACCCATATCATTTATATATTGAAAACTAGGTCAACCTTCGAATTCAGTTCCCCCTCGGAGTTACAAAGATCCAATGACAGCCGCTCCGAAAAACTGATATTCAGGCAAAACCGGTTGAACTAATAGACAAACTTTATTAGTTTCGGAAATGAGGGGGAAGAAGATCTGATAATCGCTCGAGCTGATAGCGTCGTTTAAAAGTAATAATGATCCGATATTTTAATATATATAATTACATACATTGACTACAACTAGTGTTTTTTAGACTAATCCCACCCACACACCCACCACTGTAACTCCTGTACACCAGGATCAAAAGCAGTGACCTACACGTACATCGAATCATGACATTTAGGAAATTTAAAAAAAAACCTGAAGTTGAAAATATAATCCGCTTGTCCCCATAATGCAAGTGATACTAAAGTTACTAATAATGCGGGGTTTTAATACGTTTTGGTAGACCGATTGTAATATGATTTAACCGACTACGAAAAAAGAAGTTCTAAATTGTGGAGTATTTTTAATTTGTTTATTGTTTTAAAAATCTCCGTCACTAATAAATTCGGTATCGATTTTTTTTTCACATTTTTCGTCCCTAGCAAATTTTAAGTAAAAAATCATTACTAAGGGTGAACATTTAATAACATAGACTATAGTCTATTACGTTAAAGTAATACACTGATAAAACTTATTTATAACTTATATCTACGGCGAACTTAACGCCCAGGGCATTCAATACCAATCAAACTTTGGGTAGAGAATAAATCTTAAATAATTTATATTATAAATACAACTATGAACCAATACATACAAATCCAAAGCTGCGTCACACAAAAACATTAACAAACCCAAATTGTCAAACGCGATCGAAATAAATGAAACACTTCCTTTACACAGACAAATAACTATCACACACATAAAAACTCATAAATAATATATTCACAACACTATAAAAATAACAGATATTGTGTACTTACCTAATATACTCGTACTCTTAATATCGGATCACTTTAATTATTACGATTAAATATCACTATTGAAGATCACGTTCAATGTCAGGCGTTCGGAGAAGTCAGCGTTGAGTGACAGACTGATTCTGCACTTTGTTAGCACTCTAGCAGTTGTCTGTTGTACTAAACTGAATGACGAGTGTGCCCGTCTAATAACGCGCTACGCATGGGCATCGTATTAAGTTACAACCGTTATTTCGTTATTGGCATTTGAATATCATGCGGGTCAATTGGTTTACATTTATTGTTTATTGAATTTTATGTTACTCATTACGTTCTAAAATTAGTAAAGATTTACACAAGGGAATTGGGTATAAAAAGCCGAGGTTCGAACCAGAGTGTCTTAGCAAATGCCGGCGTCTTCTAATTGTTCAGTACGACGTGTAAAAATATCTGTAAAAGATTTACTTATTAAAATATATTTCATAACAATTTTTAAACAAAAACGATGAAGACATCACTCATTAGAACGAAGGAAATGAAGATACTTATATTGAATGTTAATTTTTAAAACAAATATGCTAGACTAGATATCTATATTACTCGCCCTTAAACACAATAAGCGTAACAGTAGGAAGGTGAGATAACGCGACATGATAAGTTATTTTGTCCGTTGTATTGCGCTGCATTATTTACTTATAAGATAATATTTTAGATGAACTCGGTAACTGAATAAGCCTTGAATGCCATCTTATTGGGTGTATAAGTAAATGAGTATGGATACATTAAAAACTAACAAGGAATAATTTATTTTAGTGCATTTGGAACCATTTTTAAGTATCTCTTTTTGTGCAGTTAGATTTTTTTTTTAACACACAACGCCATCTAGTCCCAAACTAAGCAGAGCTTGTATTATGGGTACTAGACAACTGATATGAATACATAAATACTTTTTTTTTCTAAATACATACATATTATACATAGAAAACACCCAAACTCCGAAACAAATATTTGCAGATCATACAAACATTTGGTCCGACCCAGGATTCGATCCCGAGACCTCATGGACAGCAGTCGCATACGCTACCACTGCGCCACCGAGGCAGTCGTATATATCTGGGTATAGTGTATGTTTGTACATATATGTGTATTATTTTTATTATTTTATTTAGTTTTCTATCAGTTTGATGATGTTAGTAAAAATTTTCATCGGAATAGATGAGCAGCGTTGATTTTAACACGGTTGGGTCGTCTCTAGCGGGACAGTGCGAGGTTAGTGCCGCCCCGGCCACACAAGATCAACCTGTAATGACAGAATTCGTGTAGTTGTATTTTCATTGGTGAGTGTTAGACAGGAGACTCAATGGTGCAAAAGCATCTCTGTAGGCCACCATAGTGTGGATCACCGTCCTGTATTATCACATAGTCTGCTTTTGCAATGTGTATGATGACTTGGGAATCTTGGTCTTACTTTCAATCAGGCAGAGTAGAGTTACTTCAGCAGGTCCATTTAATTTTTCTTTTTATATATATATATATATACAAATGTTCTTTTAGCCGGCTACTTAGCCAAATATAGCATTACACAAGGTCAACCATAAATATCGGTAAACAATACGTCGTTTAATGTTCTTAAATCTATCTATCGATGCCTACAAGGTTGTGCTTAGCAACAAACAAATATGTATACATACCCGTCGATTAGATTTTTTTATTTTTTTTATGTATGCACCTGACAAAGTGACTCTACCCTGGTTGATGGAAAACATAAGTAGAATCCAAAAGTGGTGGTCACACTGCGAACGCAAACAATACAGCATGGTGACCTACACTATGGCGGCCTATTAAGATGTGTCTCGTACTCGCCAACGAAACACGACAGCACGAATGCTGTCATTTTAGGTTGGTCCACTTTGCGAGGGTAGTACTGCCCCGGTGGAACCAGCTCGTTCGCGCTGCAATCAGTCGGTTCGAGTCCGAAATAACCTACAGTGAATGGTATAGGCGATTTCCGCACAGATAAAATAGCGTTGTTTAAAGCGTTTATTTTAGTTACTTTCAAGCACCTGTTTTCCTATGATGTAGCGATCTTATATTGTCATCATAAATAAATATATGTGTTGATATATATATTGATTGTTTATATTTATGTCGTTATGTTGAATTTATCGCCACATTTACTATCAGTCGGTGGTATAATAGGGTTAATGACTTGCTGTCCTTCTATCTTATAGGTTTTATTTATTTGATATGAGTATATTGGTTTTGTCAGGAAAGCTTAAAGCTTAACTCTCGCAAAAAAATGTGAGGAAATTTCATGCACTCTATACATCATCAATCATCATCAGCCTATCACAGTCCACAGCTGGACATAGGCCTCTCCAATTTCACGACACTTAGTTCGATCTATGGCTTCTCGCATCCAGCTCCTGCCAGCCGTCTTGCGCAAATCATCGCTCCACCTGGCCTGTGGACGACCTACACTACGTTTGCCAAGACGCGGTCTCCACCCAAGAACTCGTTTACCCCAACGGTTATCGGTTCTTTGGTTCACTTCAGCAAACGCGGCCAGTAGTTAGACGTTTCTGCCGAAACGTGGACACGTACGGTTCGACTGGTCCATAAGTTCAAAGTCGCTCAGCGTGCTATGAAGAGGGCTATGCTCAGCGTTTCTCTAAGGGATCGCATCAGAAACGAGGTGATCCGACAATGAACCAGATCATCGAAGTAGCCTACAGGATTAGCGAGCTGAAGTGGCACTCTATACAAATAAATAAAATTGAATTGCCTGTTTGTAATTTTAAATTACTAGATTTTTACATAATGCTTATAAAAGTATGTACGGTACTAACATCGAAAAATCATTTTTCTTAAAAATTTGTCTGTCTGTGTGTATGTGTGTTTTTTCCGTATTATCTCTAGTACAGCTGGAGCGATCTTAACAGGACTGTCACTGGCAGATTGTTGATATTATATACCAAGTATTGCTCAGAGATTAGCGTACGCCATTAAGCAATCGCCATGCCTTATTCTAAGGCGCTGAGTCTTGTAAGTTCAAATCCTTGATGGAACAACAATTTGTATGATCCACAAATTGTTGCTCTTAATCTGGATGTTCTATGTGTCAGCTTCATGTATGTTTGTAAAGTCCCCGCTACACAGGATTTATTCAGGATTGTGTTAAAAAAATAATGTGAGCGACGTAGATTTACAAGTTGGGCAAAGCACTCGTAACCTTTTAGTTGCAGGTGTAAATGGCTTACGATTGTCGCTTACCATCAATAGTAGGGACCAAAATAGGCAACTCCGATCTGATCTGATCCGACTCAACTGCTCATTTGCCCCCTTTACAAGAAAAACAATAAATATTTCTCCACAGGCGAAATATGCAACTCACCAAATGGAACTACCAGGATCACAGAAAAGCCAGGAGTTCGTTTCGAAGAAACTGAGAGAAAGAAGGGATTATTCTAACATCTATTGCTTATGCCATAAAAAATCAATAAATATTTCAAAGTATAGAAGAGATCGGCAACCTCACTAGCTGTTTTCTTGCTCAGAGCTGTTTAAGAGGCGCTGTGTTTTAGGTTAAGGTTTTTGAAGTGCAAACTTCTTTAGCCGCGTTGAGCACTTTTTGTTAGGAGAAAATCTTATGAGTTCGCGTCACCGCGTCACTGACATGCTGACGTCACAAAGCTTCTTTGGCCGCTTTCAGCACTTTTGGTATAGAAAAATCTTATATATTCGCGTCACCAACATGCTAATGTTTGGTGTTGATAATTTTAATTTCGACAGTAAGAAATTTCTAATTTCACACATTAATTTTACAAATAACATTCTAAGTTATAATTTTTCACTTCCATCGCTAGTCTTTATTACTGCCATTTTTGTTTATGTTTACTAATAGTTTTTTTTGCAAATAATTATTACTTTTCTACCATGCATTATCACACACAAACCAATAACACACTCTCCACAGTATTATGATATTAAGTCTAAACACACCTAAAAATACCTCTACCATCTATTATAACCTCATTTGCAAAAAGATTTCCAACATACAGCCACCCGATACAAACAATAATTTATCAACTAAATGCTCTCTGAAGGACTGCATCATGTACACAGTTAAAGGTTATCTGACACACTTTCTACTGGGCCTGGATCACATCGATACTGAGGGGTTATTATCTGAACAGTTTTAAAAAAATATGAATTTGACAATGTTTTAGGTATTAATATAAAAATAAATTGTAATGTGAGTGTGTTAGATACGCTCCATGGTAACTAATATTGGTATATTAGACAACGCTGATCGGTTTTTATAGAGTTTGTTTTAAGTTACCCTTCTCTTAACAGAGATGTTCTCCTGTCTAGTTTGTTACCTTATCAGGCTTTCATAACACCTACGGGATGGTGACATATTCTTAATCTGTGACCGTAGGGTTACATACCTTTTATATGGACGAGGCGAGAAATCCATTCGGATCTCCAGCTTCTTTGGGGACACAGGAGCCAGGAGTATGTGGTGTTTCCACTAGACACAACTTCTGGTGCCCAGCTTTGCGAGGATTCGCACCATGCTTTTTCAGGCCCTCCCCGAATCGACGCCATGACTTATCAGGCCCTGTCAGTATTCCAATTATTTCCCTCCGCGATCCCGTCGTGGTCCGATTGCACATTTATGCAATCAGGTCGCTATTCTATATGTTAATGCAGTAAACAATCAACCACAAGAGGTATTCCGCAGCCTGCGGTCCCTTCAACGATTCCTACCGTCGCCGACGTCTTCTCCGCTCGGGATCGGCCCTCTCCCGATCCCGTTTAGCGGTCTCTTTCTGGTGCAAGACAAGTTCGTCAACATGGCAGCAATAATTATATACTTACCTATCATTCTTTCTCATTTCGATATAAAAAAGAAACTCATTTTTCTGAGTACATTTTAATTACATACATAAGCATTTCTTACATTTAAAAAATCATGTCCGTGTTTTTATCGACTGATATCTTTGTCCGTTTTCTTTTTAAACAAACCCTGTATTTCATAAACTGTCAATCCTTTAGTTTCAGGCAGAAAATGAAAGAAGTAAATAGAACAAGCAAAACAGACAACGGAAAAGAAATAGAATATAGACGGCAATCCGATTAAAGGCACCAAGATGTTAAAGAGGAAGAAACAGCAGAACTGGCAAGTTAATGACCATTCTTCTGCCATAATCATTAGGACGCTCTTCACCTGAAATGATAAATTATTTTTATAACAGGTTTTTTAGTGAATATTATACTATGTGGTAAATGTCGCTGATGGCACAATTATCTACATTTGTATGTAATTTGTACTTATACCTTTGTATTGTGTTGTTGTTTGTTTACCTAAATAAATGAAAAAAAAAATGTAAGGTCTGTGAGATTGTAGGAGGGTAATCTCTGTATGTACTGAGATGATTTTAATTTTTTTTACCTAAAGCACATTTTAGACACAAATAAAGTGTCTGCTACTGGTAAAATGTGATATCCGACATACACGCGGCAAGTAAATACTAACAACAAAAATAATAATTTACTAATTACATACATAGGTACATACAATTAATTTCTAAGGCTATTACTGAATTCTAATATGTAATATTCTCAAAATTGTCTAAATAATTGTTATAAACTGTTGGCCACTGTGTGCCTTTTTAGCTATCATTGTAAGAAATAAAGTGTCATTTGCATTTTTTTTACCCGACTGCGAAAGGGTTGTTTTCGAGTGTATGTTAGTATTTATATTTCTTTGGCACGCTCTCCAGAGCTTTTCATATTTTTTATGAGTGGTGTCAGTAAATTCGAGTCGTGAGAGTGACACTGGGTACATCAAAATTAAAAACAAATATTTAGAAACACTCTTTTCTTTTCAGTTCTTTCTATTTTTCAGTTCTTTAATGAAATTAATAAAGTTTGCAAATACTGACGCAGTCGGGTTTTATTTTTAATAATCCGTTTCTTTTTTGTCCTGTATCTGGCTACTGACAGTAATAATTTACCTCCGGTAAATATATTTCAGCTGATATCACAAAACCCATAGTTCCTGGGCCGAAAGTGTGTGATGCAGCAAATACACACATAACCAGCGGCAACGACCACACTGGTAACCATTCCATCGATATTTGTGTGCCAATCAAGACACAACAAATGCCGCTCACTATAGACGAGTGTATAAGAAGTGGCCGAAATGGTAAAATAATTGATGAGTTATGTATTTCATATTCATCATCATCAATGAGTCTTAAGCTGTGTGTAAAGCTTAAGTTTTGCTTCTCTTTGCGTTGCGTTGTCTAACAGAGAATGTTCCCGTGGTCGGCACTTACAGCGCCCACGGGTTGAATAAAGAATGCTTCGTACTATTAATTCGTCACCACACAGAGAACCTTTTGATTTGATTAATCACCAGGTTCCTGTGTTATAATGGATTAGGAAAACACAGCGTTACCCCCAATATTCATCTTGTGAATATCGTAAAAACCGACTAAGGGAAGGAAGAAACTACGCAGAACATTATGACTGCAAAGAGATGAGAAATCTTGGAACCTACCATATACATCTACGCTTTTTTTTTGGAATAGCAGACGAGCTGACGTATCGCCTGGTGGTAAGCGTTTACCGCCGCCCATGGAATCACAAGTGCGTTGCTGGCCTAAGATCGAACTAAGTGGCCTGAAATTGGAGAGGCCTATGTCCGGCTATGGACTGCGATAGGCTGATGATGATGATGATGTTGCTGGCCTTTGGGGTATGGAGATGAGGAGGGGGAATGAGGGCTAGTCGAGCCGGCCCAAGCAATGCCGAAGCGTGTCTGTTCCACGGTGGGACATCTGGTTGGCATGGCATAATAAGACGAAACTTATTTCTTAAGGAGAGGTCTTTATTCATTAGTGGACCGTTAAAGGTTGTTGATGTGTGACTTCAAAGGTAAAGCGAAACCGCAGACGGATTTTCTTGTACAAAATTTTGCTACTCACCCTTCGTCCAATTCTTTCACATAAAATCGCTGCAATCGAACCAGCAACTAGCACCACACTTCCGAGTATCATACTGCATAAGTTTGGTGAAATGGCGTCACCAAGTGCAGCAGTAAAAAAAGGGTCGGCGTACAGCTATACTACTGGTAGACCCTGGCCCACCCAGGCAGTGTTAAGAACCAACGCCAGGCAGAATTGTCGTCGAATTGATGGAGTAGTTCCTGGAATATTCTGTTGCCGTTTACTTTATGATGCAGATTCTTAAGTTTAGATTTTTTAAAGAAACAACTATTTCGCTGAGTGTGTGCTTTAAATTACGAGTGCCACTTGACTTATGAAAATTACTGTTTTGTAATTTAAGCCCGCTCGCTCGTTCGTACTGAAATCAGCATGGCTCTACTATCTTGATCTTATTGCATTTGATTGTAACATTCAATTGCATAAATCGAGTAGATTCTCAATTGGGTTGTTACTAAAACCTCCTTCTTTATGGGACAGGGAGCAAACAAGCAGACGGATCGACTTATGGTAAGCGATTACTACGCCCACAGACACCCGCAACACCAGAGGGGTCACAAGTGCGTTGCCGGCCTTTTAAAAAGGAATACGCTCTTTTCTTGAAGGTTGTATTGGAAAGTTTATTCCACAGTTTTGTTGTACAAGTTTCTAGAAAAGCGCACAGTGGTGGACTTCTAACCATCTAAATTATGGGGATGAAGCTGCTATCTTTTATTACGATGGCGGAAAGAGGCAACAGGGATAAGTTCGAACATTTCCTCGTAGCAACCTCTCAAAATTTTTCGAAGACCTATGTAATGATAGCCCACACTATAAAAATAAATATCTTTTATGAATTTGTTTTAGTCTACGTGGTAAATACATATATCCATGCAAAGTTTCATCTTTCAAGCACTAACCGTTTGGAAGGTAAGCCGAGGACGAACGGTCGGACAGACATGACGAAACTATACTACTACTATATACTAGGGTACCGAGACGTGAACTGCGAAACAACAATAAAAATGCAGTGTGTGTGTATATATATATGTATATATATATATTACTCGAAGGCAGTTCAAGGTTCAAAACTGCTCAATGAAATAAAAAAAATAATTTATAACTACGCGACAAAATCGTAACTGTATCGTTTATGTACCTGATCAACAGCCTTTAATAGTCCACTGCTGGACATAGACCTCTCCTAAGAAAAGAGGTTTTGGCCTTCTGGGCCTTCTACATCACGCTGTCATGACGGGTTGACATAGAATTTGTTTCTGTCTTTCCTTCATGTTGCAAAGTTGTCCTGCAGTTTCTCAGTTTGTTCCCTCGGTGGCCTCTTACGGCATCTACGTCATGAATAGAGATGCTGAAAGCGTGTGGAACTCCGCCTTCTTTTTCTGCGAGCAAGTTATTTCCGCCAGGCCCGGGAACGGGTCAGGTACCGCGAGTGACTCAGGCGCCGGAGATCGCAAAATGAACTCCGTCCTCCATAAGTGCAAGCCTGAGGGTGACAGGTGAGGTCATCTGTTTCACGCCGGTTTTCTGTGTGGTCGTGTTATCACTCTGGTCAGCTGACAACCCGGTCTGCTTCTGCTAGGGTGACTGGTGGCTTCATCTGTCACCCTAGCTGCTAGCTATCTTTCAGTAAGATACTTGAAAGGTTAAAACTCTTGAGTTAGTTGAGTGACAGAGCGAAGTGTACAAAATACTATCATTTTAGAGCAGTCTGTTGAAAGAACTAGTATCCTATATAGTACTAAGAACAGAGTATCCTCGATTAATTAGAGACAATGAGAAGAGTGTTAACGGACACAATCTTAATATAGTCTTGTTTTATTAATGTAGTTGAAAGTAAAATTACTCATTAGTTAGTAGAACAGATCGTAATAGTAATGTCCTACTGTATTAGTACGACGTTTACAGAAAAAAAAATTAACATTGTAAGCAATTCTAGCCAGGTCAGACTATTGAAGGGTGACTAGGCTTATCTATAAATCTATACAAATAAATAAAATTAGAGTGTCTGTTTGTAATATTAAAATAATAATGCATATGTATGTATACTCAGTACATATACCAAAATAACATTTTTTTAAGTCTATTTGTTTGTCTGTTTGTTACGGCAAATTTTTTGAATAGGCGATTTTGACGAGACTTTCACTGAGAGATAGCTGATAATATAAGGAATAACTAAGACTACTTTTTTAGGCTAGCTCTACCCCGCAGCGTTACCTGCGATTGTTATTGTACCGCGAGTAACACTGCGGGGCTAAGCTAATCATATATACATCATCATCATCATCATCATCAGCCTATCGCAGTCCACTGCTGGACATAGGCCTCTCCAATTCCACGCCACTTAGTTCGATCTATGGCTATCTATCATATATACAATAGATTGAAAAATACAATTCATAAATAAAATCAAATACAAATAATTGTGTAATACAAAATTATTAAAAGCATTAAATTGTTTATTGTAATGTATGCATTTAATTTTTTTTACACCCTGAACTTTTAAAAGTTTAATAATGAATAATAATAATATGGTTTATTTCTCAAAACAAAGACAGAAATACACAAAATCAATAACACATGACACATATCAAAAGTAATTATGATGAAGTCTGGTACCCAGGATAAGATTTTACTTGTGTTTAGGGTACCAGTGTCCTCGCGTACATATGTTTGAAGTAACTGGAAAAACTAACACATACAATTATATTTTAGTTTAGTTCAGTCTCGTGGTCATGTACTGGATGCCCTTTCCTCCATACTTATCTTAATATTTTTTAATACCTCTTGTAATTATGATTATAAGAAGTTTGTATTGTGATACTTTTGACTAAGTTTAATAAATGGACGTCAAAGGTTTAAGCTAAAAAGTTTTGCTCGTAGTTTTTGTTCAAAGCGGGATTTCTTAAAAGGTTGCGATAGCTTTTATTTCCCGGCTTCGTTTCAAACTTATTTATTATACCGCTCGTGGTGATAGTTCGTTTGTTGATGGGCTTTTTTCTGATTATAACGTTCTCTCTCCGAGGAGAGTTGAATCCTCCTTATGAATTTTAATCACTTATATATTTTAAATTTTGTAGAAATATGTTAGATTTGTCACTAGGGTAAGTAAAAACAAAAAGATTTAAAACATGTATATTTAAACTAAAATACAAAATAATTCAAATAAAGCAACTTGTTTCAACTTTTTTCAAGAAAAATGACTGTATCATATGAATAGATATTCCTTTTGTTTCAGGTAAAAATATATATGGTAAAAGATTTATTACAAGTTTTCCTTCTCTTTACATGTTGTTCTACGTAGTTTATTCCCCAAGTCTGCACTCAAGACAGAGTCAGGAAGAATAGTGGTAGCGACTCCCCATATTCTTAATCTACTCGGTAAACCCAACCACAAAATTTCCAAGTATATTTTGTAAAATGACAAACCTCTGGTAGAAATATCTCAGCTGAAGTGACAAACGGGACGGTTCCTGAGCCGAGCATATAAGACGTTGCAAAAATGCAAATGATTAACGGTACCATCCATTTAGATAGCTACTCCGTGGATATCCGCACTCCTAGTAGCACGCAGCAGATGCCACTGAATGTTGATGAGAAAAGCTGTAGGGGCTGGGGACCAACAGAGTATACAAAGGAAAGTTTACATTTTGTCGTTTCGTGTCGTTGTTTGTGTATTTTGATGAAATCTCTTCTAAATAGGATAGGCTGAAGGCAGTTCCTTAGAAGCTACATCAATTATTTATCAATCACATGTTTTGGGAGATGGCGTCACCCAATATCTCAATAAATACGGTCTCAGCGTACAACTAAATGATCGCCAAGCAGGGGTTTCTGGAAAATAGACAAACTACTATGCTTGAGCGAGTTTGTGTCTCATTCTCGTTATACGTTCAGGGGTCCTAGTGAGAGTTTATTTCACATCAAATCGCTTGATACGATTGGTTAAGAGTTCAGTACAATTGAAAACGAGGTCTCCCTCGAGAATAACTTGGGCATCAATTTACACAATTACTTGAAAAAGATTGTCCATAAATTCAGCCTTCTTAATCATCATCTTCTGAGCTTTTATTATTCCCAAGATTATTAGATTATTTGGGATCGACTGCTAGTTCAACTGGTTTATCTGAAATATCAGTTTTTCCACGGAGCGATTGGCATCGGACTTCTGCAACCCTGGAGGCGAACTGAATTTGAAGTTTGAAGTAGTTTTCAGTATATTTGAGGGCAATAAGTTCCCAATAACGATTGCCATAGATGTTCATGACAACTGGGACTGATGGCTAAGATTTTATTTACGGAGTAGAGCAAGACGATTTTAAGCGAATCTTTATTAACAAACTTAGCTTAACTTACGAACAAACTTATATACAATGTAAGTACGACATAGTGATATAAAAATTCTTGTAACTTCCTGAAGATATGCCTTCAAGAAATATTCTTAGGTTTCACAGGTTTTATTTCTGTTTTCTTCTCAAGTAACTTTAAAGATGAGACTGAAAAAAAAATTATGAAAAGTCGTTAGCTACTACTGCCGGCTATAAACACGGCAGTCAAGAGATTCAGAAGATTAGTGGAAGAGGATCAAGTTTGGACTCCGATAACTTCCCGTACTGGGTAGAAAGTAACGAAAGAGTAGAAAGAATGTGTTGAAAAACTACATAACACGAATTTTCTTATAGCATTTCTTATAAACCTAAGAATTACTTGAATACAGCTACAACAAGCTCACTCCTTTAACGGTACCTGAGTTCATATCACACTAGCTGACCCCACAGACGTTGTTTGGCCATAAAAATATATATAAATAAGTAAAGTACTAAATAGCGGTTTAAAGATGGGAAAGGATAAAAATATTTTTAAATGAAATAAATATATATACAAATATGTACACTTACCTTCTGTATCTGAGTGGAGAGTGAGACGAATGTTATCCAACTCCGTCATGACTTTTTTAGAAGAAGAACCAAGGCTGCGCTAAAATGCTATCGATTTTGTTGCTTCCTACAAAATTGTGTGTGTGCTTACTACAAATGTGCTAAGAGTAGAGTAAATAGAAAAGACAATTTAATACTATTTAATATACAGATTACAATGACAATTATCTAATTAATATCGTGTAATAAAAAAGAAAAACAAAGACATGTAATAGGGACTGAAGAAATTGAAATAAAATTAAGTAAATTAAAATAAAATATTATCATTGGTCATTATGACACACGAGCGGAGAGAAAACGGGCGCAGAAGTCTGATTATTATGATGTATTTTTATAATCAGAAAAACTCACACACTTTTTTTGGGCCCTAACCGGGAATCGAGCTTGTGACTTCATGATCCGCAATTGCATACACTACCGTTAGACCAACGAGGCAGTTACATATCTATATATAGTTTTTTAATGAGAGAGGTTGCAACGGATGTGAATAATGGTAAATATTTACTAGATGTAGAAATAATGTAAGTACATGGTCGGTATGTTAATATTCTAGTGGCGTTAACACATGATTATTGTCTGTTTTATAGCGGCTCTTGATGATGATACTCTTATGAAACTTGTTAAAATACATTCCAAAATAAAACTCACTTGTACTTATATCACTATATTATTTCACTTCAATCCTGACCAGTTTCGCCCTATGACATTTTCTAAAGGTGACTAGTTATTTCATCATCAAGATCAGCATACCGCAGTCCACTGCAGGACATAGGCCTCTCCAATTACACGCCACTTCATTCGATCCTCGGCTTCTCACATCCAGCACCTGCCGTCTTGCACAAATCATCATACCACCTGGCTTGTGGACGTCCTACACTACGTTTGCCGAGACTAATCTCCACTTAAGAACCCGTTTACTTTGACAGGGGAAGTATATTCATAATGCGGGAGTTGTCTTTAAAAAAATGTGTTGTCTCTTATGGAATTTGAACCCACAACACTCAGCGCAGCGGAAAACGGTGTTAGCGCCAACTGGCGTGGCCAAAGAATTGTCAATCAAAAATTGTCGGCATCACAAACTTAGCGGGGCCGCAGATACCTTCAGCGACTAAGCGCAGCCTAAAACTGATGTGCTGAGTACAATACGACTGCCGGACAGGTGGGTAAAGTGTATGGGAAGCACGCGTGTATTAGAAAATACGTCAACGCACACGTCACAATAGTTCGACGAATGCTGAGCCAGTAATAATGCGTTGTATGTTACTTGCAACAATACGCATTAAAGGTAAACTACAAACGATCGCCAGTGTCAAAAGTTAGATTGGCAGAACACTTACGGTACTATAAACGGGTTTCTATTAAGTCCGGAATCAGTAAAGAGAGACATGTGAGTAAATAGCAAAATCTTTTTTTTATCCATGGACCTGCCAATTCTTTGCCTTATTTAGAAGCTTGAGCAGAATCCAAGAGTAGTGGTCACTATACTCATTGCGAATGCAGATAACGCAACAATGCATCATGGTGGTCACTATAGCGGTCTAGGCCTCCGGTCTCGCACTCACTAACGAAACACGACAGTACGATCGTTGTCATCTTAGGTTTGACAGACAGACAGAGATACTTTCGAATTTCTAATATTAGTGTGGATTAGATGTTTCATTAAGATTTATAAAAATAATATAATTTAAATATCTGTTTTAAATTTCAAATTAACAGAACAAGTAACATACAGTCATGTGAAAAATTATACGGTACTTTCGAAAAAAAATTAAAAAATTATCTGTCTGTTTGTGTCGGCTAATCTCTGAAACGGCTGGATCGATTTTTGATTTGATTTTATTTTAATAAACTAATGGAATAGTGAACCATTTTGAATGCAAAAGCAACAAAACTCGCACAGTTATCTGCATAAAAAATCACTTATTTGTGTCTAGGAAAATTGTGTTGTGATTGCATTATTTTTATTTCGCTTTTTGCGTAAATATGAATGGTGCATGCTCGATAAAATGCATTATTTGTTTAAAATCGAACTTGACAGCAGCACAAGCGTGTGGCACATCGTAAAAATTCGGGCTAAAAGACCTTTATAATACTACCTTTTCTCACGGCTCTGCCCGCGCTTATGACGGTTTTGGCCACACAGACTAGATTATGTCCTCGAACTAGTAGCTTCTAATATTAACCTCACCAGCCATATGTCCCAAAGCTAGCCAAGTGCGGATTGGGGACTGACAAGAATACATTGAGGCTACGTATGATGCCGTTGGATGTTTTTAAGCCGCCTGAAGGCCTCCAACTAACCTTCACGACTGTTATCGTATGATAACAACCAGGACCGACAGCTTAACGTGACCGAATCACGGAGACGCTCATGGTAACATGCCACCAGCGATCACCCATCCAGATACTGACCACGCCGTCGTTGCTTACCCTCGGTGATTGTTTCTAATCACCGAGTGCAACTGGGCTATGAGCGCCTCGGCTGCGAGCGTGCGATTGGGCATGCAATTCAATGCAATTTAGTACGGAGGTACTTTTATTCTTGAGGAAAGACATACTCCGTACAGCGATAACAGACAAAACAAAGACCGAAGCAAAATCAAATCAAATGATGTTATAAAGATAACATTTTATTCAAATTGAACGCGAATTTAATAGATTCATAACAATATATTGAGAGACGGCGCAAGTCTACACACAACAACACGTGAGATAAAAAACCTGTTTCGCAACATGACTGATTCATTTCCATTCGGCTATAAATATTTATTAAAAAAATATATATTAGGCTCGGTTATCTAGTTTATTTAATTACTAATATTTAATGAGGAAGCGTTGAACTAAAATATTGTTCTGTTTTATTACATATTCTTATAAAAACAGATAACCTGTGTGTCTACTAGCGTCCATAGACAGACAACTCAAGTTATCCTTGAGCAACGGTGACGGTACCCGCGTGGTGACGGATAAAGATTACAATGTCACCACCCTTATTTATCTCGTGGGTGTCGTAAACATGTAATTTAAATAAAAAAAATTAAATACATTCTATTTCATTACGTAAATCTATAGTCTAGATAATAACATTGAGCAATTTCATTTCCTGTCTAAAATAACACAATCAATAAATTGTAGGTAATACACGCGGACTTTCTCATTGTTGACTTCACAAGAATTAAGTAAACAACAGACATAAAAAATAAATTTAATCGAATAATATATTGTGTATCTCGTGCAACATCGGTTCAAAGATCTTTATTTCTCATTAGGACAATCGTCACTTACATGAGAACAATATTGAACAAAATAATATATTTTACATCAACTCGATGCAGGTGCAGTAAAAATAATTAAAATAATACTAATAATAGATATCATAGATCGAACTAAGTGGCGAGCAATTGCAGAGGCCTATGTCCAGCAGTGGACTGCGATAGGCTGATGATGATGATGATGACTAGTTAAAACTTGTTTAAAAAAATAATTATCCGACTTTTCCCGGATTCATCCTAGTTTATAGGGCATCCGGGAAGCGCCCGGCCGAGGTTTCATTCGTCGTCCGGATTATCATTCGTTGCCCGGCATGGGTCATTATGTCTTTCTATTCACTACACTGGTTCTCTTAACCGTAAAATATATAGTGGGTCATATATTGCAAACAAAGTGTCATACCAAATGTAAAATTGCCGAACTCATATGTGTTTTGAATTATGTAAACTCAGCATCGGATTAGATCACGTTACATTTCGCTCCCCAGCCTTAGTCACAGAACACATATACTCCTAGCTGGCCTTAGTATATACAGGCGTGTAACTTGACCAATATTATCTGTCTGAACATATTTATTTACTTATCTGTTGTCAAATACATGCCCTGAATGATGCACCGTGATAGCGTATGCCTACGCGGAACGTTTGCAGCGGGACCTGAATTTTGTACACACGTCTAACAATAATCCCGCCTATGGAAGAAGCTCTGGTGCCTCATTTGCCCTATTGGCAGTGGTGACGTAGTAATTGTATGAAGTACTTAGCCGTGACGTCATAACTCATTAATGTCAAATCATTAATGTTGAACTAACTTTTAACTACTAACTTTTGCCTGCGAGTTTGCCCTACCTATATTATTATTTATTACAAGCTTTTATTTAGTCTCACCTGTCCGGATGTTTGTCTGTAATCAAATCTTGCAAGTTCAATTCAATCCACTTCCCGATGTCTGATTGAGTTGAAATTTGTAATATACCTTTAGTTCTGATGACAATGCAATTATTTTTAATCCGTATTATTATAAATCCAAAATGGCGGCGTATTTCTGAACAACCCACCCAATATGGTATGAAATGAAAGGGCTTAAAGTTTTTTTTTATTGACAAGTAATAAAGCTTGTACTTTAAAAAACTTTTTAAATATACACTTGTTTTTCATGAACGCGGTGATTCTTTAGCCTTTTTTATTTATCAACCGATTGAAATAAAACTACACTTCACTACTACTACTACACCACTATCAGCCGTGGGAAAGCCACGCTTCGGCATGCACGGGCCGGCTTGACCGGAGTGATACCACGGCCTCACAGAAAACCGGTGTGAAACAGCGCCTGCGCTGTGTTTCACCGAGTGAGTGAGGATACCGGAGCCCCATAATCCAACCCTTCCCCTCATCCCCCTCCCCAACCCCCAAGGCCGGCAACGCACTTGTGACGCCTCTGATGTTGCGGGTGTCCATGGGCGGCGGTAATCGCTTACCATCAGGCGAAAGTCTTGCTCGTTTGCCCCCTATTCCATAAAAAAACACTTAATGTTATGTCAAGTTTATACAAATCATCAAAGAAAACCGTATGCTTATTGCGCTCGAACAGAAAAACAGACAAAAAGTTTCAAAACTATTGTTTTAGGTTCTGTTACATTAATAAAGACCACCCTAATTATTTTTCCTTCAATATACGGTATATAATATACAGACAACAACCTCTTAAAATCTCTTTCGTATAATTCTCGTGTCACGTTCTTGCTCGTTCGTTGCACGTTCTGCATACCTATCATCACGACCGATTTTCACGTTTTGTTTTATGTGTATTTTGCTGGAGTGCTAGAGGTTCCTTCCTTTATAAAACAATTGTAATCGGATCTAGGCCTGTCCCTGACATAATGTTGGCGCATCGAGGGTTAAAAAACCTAAATTTAATAAGTTTCCCTCATGCTTATCTGAAAAATTAAACATTTTTATGTGGAATCCAATAATTGGGACAGTTATGTGCGTCGGTTGAAACAATTTATAGCTTTAAATACTATCGATGATTCACTCAAAGTGCCCATTTTGTTAACCTTGTGTTGTATTGTAACAATCTAATTTGTGAGTTGTATTCATCGGTTGAACCAGAGACGAAAACATTTGAGCAATTAGTGGCATTAGTAAAAACACACTTGGAACCCGAGAGGTCGGATATTGACGAACGTATTATTTTTTGGCAAAGAAATCAAAGCTTGAACCATTTGCCTAACATCTGCGTGACTAATTCGTATCAGGGTTATATAGCGAGGAGATGCGATCAAGATAGTTTGCTGAGAAAATTATTGACGTTTATATTTAAAAACTAAATCCAGTATTTGTAAAAGCGCGAGCCCTGCCACAGGCCCTACGCACGCCTGTCGAAGTTTGCAGTGAGGAATTATTTATAAAGTAGAACGATCTGACTATGGAACACCAATATTACCTATTATAAAATAAGACGGGGGAATTTGCATCTGTGGCGATTATAATATAGCAATTAATCCATTATTAAAGGATTTCCATTACCCACTGCCACGGATAGAAGTTTTGTTTGCTACCTTAGGTGGGGCTGAACACTAAGCTTGATTTATCTAACGCGATTTAGCAATGTAAGTTAAAAGAAGAGTCGCAACTAATGACCGCGATTATAACGCATATAGGAACTTTTGTGTATCGACGTGTTCCATTCGGAATTAAATGTATTCCAGAAAATTTCCAGAAGATAATGGTATAAACGTTAAGTGGTTTACCGTCTACGGCGGTTTTTGCTGACGATATCTGTGTTACAGGTAAAGACAGGGCTACTCACTTAGCTAATTTAAGTTCTGTGTTACAGCGACTCAAAGAAAACGGGCCACGAATAAATTTTAATGAAAGATTTTTTTAAGGATACTGTAACGTATCTCGGTTACAAGATTGACAAACATGGACTACATACGGATACAAAGAAAATAGAAGCTATTGTTTTAGTAGTAGAAGTTTTCTTAGTAATACTACACAATTAAAACATTTTATGGATTTAGAACTACAATTCAAAAAATATTGCGCAAATTTAAGAGATATTTTGAAAATGATATCAATTACTAAAAAATGTAAAATGGTAGCAGACGGTAGATAGTGACAGAGCTTTTAATAAAATTAAAAAGTATTAAGTTGTGCTCCAGTGTTGGCTCACTATAACCCGTCCCTGCTGCTGGTGTTGGTGGTGGACAGCAGCTCGTACGGGTTAAAGTGAGCCAACACTGGAGCACAACTTACGCACTGCTGCAACGTCAGTCCGAGGGCACCGAGCGCCCGGTGTGCTATGGCTCTCGCACGCTCACACAAGCAGAGTGCCATTACTTGCAGTTGAACAAAGAGGCTTTGGCGATAGTGTTCGGTGTAACTAAACATTATCAGTGTTAGTACGGACGACACTTCACATTGAGAAGTGACCATAAGCCGCTTAGTTACATTTTTGATAAAAATAAAGACATTCCAACGACCGCTGCGAGTAGATTGCAGCGTTATGCGGTTTTGTAAGGTGCATTATTTTAGTATAGAATTTGTGAGGTCTTCACAAAATTGACAAGCTGACGCATTATCAGTCTTCCTTTGATCTCAGCTGGCACTCGAACCAGGACACTCGAGTGAGAACAGGGCGGGTAGCATCTTAATTGCGTGTAGGAACATTTCCCACCCAGTTTTATCGATATAAAAACTGGACAGCGTTAAGATCAATTACTTAGCAAAACCTATATAATATTTGGATGGCCTAAAATATGTAATAATATCTCCGAAAGGCTTTATTTTACGCGTAAAGATAGTATACACATAGATCAAAGATGTTTAATTTGGGATTACAAGATTATAGTGCCGAACGTATTACGAAATATAGAGTTAAAAGAGATACATGACGGTCATCCAGGTATTGTTAAAATGAAGCAATGGTCAAATACATAAACGTCATGTAGATCCATTGTCAAAAACTATTCGTAGGTCTACATATATACGTCGGCTACACAAAATAAATCTATATTAGATAAGAGTTAAGAGTCAAAACGAAGTGATGAGAATGTACATGAACCGCTGGACGAGTAGGAGTTAGCGGAAGAGGAATTAACACAACAATAGTCCTCGAGCGCCGGCTCCGGCTGCGTCGTCGCCTCAGCCACAGTCGCGTAGATCGCCGGCAGAGCTTCCAGCTCCGCGTATAGCTCAATAATATTTAAGGAAAGAAAGATAGGCTACTTTCATACTGAACGTCGTCCGATTATTGTTGGGGTGTGACATGGCATACTTATTTGTAAGTGTATACATACATTTCGATTACGAATGCGACAAATAATACGGAATGCATGGTAGAGAAAGAGATAGCTATCTCTTGTGAGTTGCATTTGCAATAGAATAGAATTATTACAGATATGACATTCGCCAATTGCATATTTGCTAATAGCTGCTTTCTGTACTTCCGTGCTGTGACAGGCACTGCAGTTCTTTTCAGACTTATGTATCCTTTCGAAGTACTGTATGTATCTTCCTGCTTAAAATGTTCGGAACAAATAGTACTCCATTTCATAGGCATCCAGTCGTATTAATTTGTTTCCGCCTGAACCATGCTTAACCATTTTGGTCTCGTAAGATCATCATTTAGAAATCAATATGAATATTTAATTAAGTATTAATAAGATTACGTATCAAGCCTGTGCATAATTCATGTTTTATTTTCATTGATTGTGTTAGTTACTTATATTATATTGACTGCCTCTGTAGCGCAGTGGTAGCGTATGCGACTGTTGTGCTTGAGGTCTCAGATTTGATTCTCGGGTCGGACCAAATGTTTGTATGATCAGCAAATATTTGTTTCGGAGTTAGGTGTTTTCTTTGTATAATATGTATGTATTTACAAAAAAAAGTATATACATATATATATATTTATATCAGTTGTCTAGTGCCCATAAAATAAGCTCTGCTTATCTTGGGACTAGGTGGCGTTATGTGTAAGATGTCAAATTCATTTTTGGAAAAAAAAATTTAAGTCCTGTACTGTATTCGCAAAGCCTATTTTTATCAATGTTCACAGACTTCAAACAAAAAATACAACTCTGTGGTTTGTTTTGGCATTTCTTCCCAGAGTGAGTCATAAGAAATGTCGACCCCTTCTACCTGTAAAGTCCGGCGTATAAAAATATCTGTAACGTATTTACTTCCAAAAATTAATATTAAGGATGACCCTCCTCTTTGTTCACAACCAGTTTCAAATCTAGAAATAAAATTATTTACAAACAACCAGTTGCGGATGAAGAAGAATTTCCTGTTATACAACTGGTCACGAAACTTGGTTGTCATTGCCAATTAAGTTTAGAAGCACTGTGGTTGCCATAGTACAGGCTCTACCTGGCTTGGAATCAGACGTCAGTTCGAGACATATGGCCGGCTAATAATAATTATTGTTATGTGTGCGTATTATGTCTGATAATTTATTTATAAGTAACTTGATCCACCATACTTATATTACTTAGTGGATTACGAGGTAGTAGGTAGAGGATTATTTTTAACCGTTTCTGTACTTGATCGTCAAGATTTGGCGATTTAGTTAAGGCATCAACTACATTCGTGAAGAGAATAGAAGAAAAGGGAGATATAATGGGAGTTCTGTTTCAAATACTGGCGACTTTTTTATGTAAGTATTTTTTTTTATTTTATTTATGGTGTCATAGAAGTGTGTTATTATAGAATAGTGGGAAAATGAGCAGACGTATTGCCTGATGGGAAGCGATTAACGCCGCGCATGGACACCCGCAACTCTAGAGCCCTCACAAGTGCATTGTCAGCCTTTGGGGGATGGGCAGGAAGAGAGGGGAGGGATTGGGATTGGGGTGTAGGCCTACGGTATCCACACTCATTTAGTGAAACACAGCGCAGGTGCTGTTTCACATCGGTTTTCTGTGAGACCGTGGTATCACCGCAGTCGAGCCGGCCCATTCATGCCGAAGCGTGGCTCCCGCCGTAGGAGAGGTAGTGGTTACCTTTTTAACACGCTTTTATTATCTTTATCGCTGTGTATGTTTGTTTTCTTTCACCTTTAAAACTATTCGAATATAACAACTTAAAAATATTTAAAAGAAAACTTATGTTGAAAGTGATAAACTTGAAATACTGGTATGAATGAAATAAATATTTTGGCTTCATTAAAATAAATTATACTGCTATATTTTTTCATTTTAGTTATTTTTTAGAAATGTGTACTTAAGTTGTATACAAGATGAAAACATGAAGAAAAAATCACTGATTTAAATTTAAACTTCATAAAATATACAAAGAAAATTAAATTAATCATTGACTGATAAAGAGTTCTGGTCAAAAACTCATTTCTTTTTTAATCCTTACAAAACGTGAACCTGTATTCTTTTTTTAAACCTTCCAGTATCTTTTTCCTGCATGAACATGGGTCTCATATACACCTGGCCATCATCTACGATCCTGCTGTTCAAGTCAGAGAACACAACTCTACACCGCCCCATGGAGGGCGTGGAGACGGCTCTGTTCGGCAGTCTGCCGGCTATTGGTTCCTTGATCATCCATCCAGTAGCTGGAATATTCCTGGATAAGTTTGGACGAAAGCGTACAGCGTTACTTACTTCATTGATTTTTGTGGTAAGTCTTATTTTATAACACTTAGCATTATCATGAGGCAGTCAGGCAGTCCCCAACCCGAACTTGGCCGGCGTGAGGACGTTTGGCCTCTCCTGAGAGGAGACCCGAACCCCAGCAGTGGGACATTTAGGGTTGTTGATGATGATGAGTCAGGCAAAAGACCATAATTCGTGTAGTGAAGAATGAGAATACGGAGTGACAACAACCCCATTTCATCCAATGGGTATCCTAAGAGCCTTCTAAGGACTACACAGGACAATAGCACTGCAAGCTATCTCAAGAAAAACATCATGAGAACTTTCCATGTTTTTCCATTAAACCATAATAATATTATGATGGAATATTTTACTGATTCATACATAACACAGTGCTGTCTACTTCAATTTAATATGAACTCTATGTATATTATACAATTGACCTTGAACTTTTACATTAAAATAAGACTACGTTCGAGAAAATTATATTTAAGACTCAAAAAGGCAAGATCTACTGTTTATTGGGTTACTAGCGACCTGGCTCTGCTTCGCACGGATGAAATCCGTTGAGTATTTTAAAGATCTAAGCGAACAGACATTGAAAGCGACTTTATTTTATACTATGTAAAGTATATATTTTTATATCTAATACCTTTGGTATATCTAATACCTACCATTAAGAAGTAACGAATTATTTAAAAAAAACTCCGATCGCGTCAATATCTGCCATCTTTTTTTCATCAAGAACTGAAAAGATAGAAATAACTGAAAGGAAAGTATTTTTTAATTTTTTTTTTATTATTTTGGTATACCCTGTGTCACTTTTACGACTAACACGAATTTATTATTAACACGACTCACATGAAAATACGACAAGCCATTTAGGCTTTAGGGCGTGCCAAAGAAATTTACATACATACATACATAAACACGAAAAACATAACCCTCCTTCTTTCTAAGTCGGGTAAAAAGAAGTATCCATGTTTCTACTTTAACCTAACAACATTGGCATAAATACATTTTTTTGTTTAAAGAGTTCATTTTTCCGTCGTGCTAAATTTAAAACAACGTATGTGACACTGTGTATAAAAAAGAACAAATACAGAGAACCAAATGCAATAGTTTTAGGTAGATTTTCGATCATTATGAATGTTTTATTTATTTGACGGCCACACAGTTCAATTGTCTTTTTAGACTTTTGTATAATAACTGGAAAACATTATTTACTACTAGAACTACCTTATAGGTACATATATGTAGCCATTTTTATTTCATTCTTAGCCACATAGCTATTTTTATTTAAAAAGTTAAGATTTTTGCACTACTTATTACATCAGAATGCTCACTCACCGAACTTCCTCTGCATCTCTTTTCAATCGTGCTCGGCTCCAATTGGTCTAAGCGTAATGTTAACTATCCTGTTTTAGGAACGCCAGCAAAACCACACATTTAGAAAAAAAAATCGTGGTAATCGGTAAGTTAGTTTCGGAGTTTATCGTGAGCAACAACGTGACACGAGAATTATATTTAATAGATGGCAAATATGAATTTGCTTCCGTGTGTCATAATAACTAAAAAACGGCCAATTATGGAAAAACTTCCCGTATGCTTTCCGTGTACCTTTAGCTTTCTAGGACTCGCTTATATTCTTTTTCGAGGCCTCATTGGTCTGGCGGTCGATATATGCGACTGCCAATCAAGAGGACTTGGGTTCGAATACCGGTTCGGGCCAATAGTGTTATTGAGTTTTTCTGATTATAAAAATCTTAATGACAGCTCGGAGTTTGGAAGTTGGGATCTGAAACCCCGTGCCTCGAAGAGCACGTAAAGCTGTCGGTCCTGCGCCTGAACTCTCCCCGGTCGCGTCTGTTTACCGTCCCATCGTATTATGCAAGAGAGGGTACTGAAAGTGCACCTGTGTTTGCTTCTCTTTGCAGTTCAGCAGTCTTCTGTAGTTTACGCTTACGCATTGTACCAGAACGATAGATAAGATATTACATTTCAAATGTGTATATATATATATATATATATATAATTATCTAAATTGCTGCAATCGATAGACAGTTATGCGCGTACATACATTTTTGTTTCCCTAGGTGGCGGTTTCCTCCGCTTGGATGACGAAGTATCGGGTTTCCACATGTACAAAAAAGACTTGCATATAATTATTAAAGTTATCCTCATTCGATTATTTCATCACTCCAAGTATATGTTTAGTTAATAACACAAGTTAAAAGTAATAAAACATACAAGATGTATTACTTTATATTCATAACTTAATTATATATTCATAAAATTTTGATTGCACGGTTGGCTTAGTGGTTTAAGCGGTCGCCACGCCGCTTTCTACTACGCTAATTATTGTGGGTTCAAGGGAAAATATTTTGTGTTTTTTTTATTGGAATAGGGGACAAACGAGCGGACGTATCGCCTGAGGGTAAGCGATTACCGCCGCCTATGGACACGTGCAACACCAGAGGCGTCACAAGTGCGTTGCAGGCCTGAGATGGGGGCGGGGTTAGGGTATGGACCTCCAGTATCCTGACTCACTCGTGAAACACAACGCAAGCTCTGTTTTACCGCTGTGAAGCCGTGGTATCACTCCGGTCGAGCCGGTCCATTAGTGCCGGAGCGTAGCTCTCCCACATGTGATCCATAAATTGTTGTTCTGAATCTAGACTCAGGACAATAATTTGTTGGTGTGTTCTTATAGTAACCCAGGTGGTCTTATAGTACACAGGATATATTATCCCTAAAGCACTGTTGTCTTTTATAAAAAAAAAATAACTACATACAAACACTAACTGACCCCCGCAACTTGGTCTTAAATCAACCTATAATAATATTATTTATCTGTTTCTTGCTTACAATCTTCTACATAAGCAATTAAGTACATACATAATTCAATAATGATATGTATATACATAGTCTTTTCTATGTATGTACCTGCTAAAATAACTCTACTGTACCTGTTTGAAAGCATAAGCAATTCATTGCGAATGTAGACAATGCAACAACGCAGCATGGTGACCCACACCAAGGCCTCCTGGAGATGCTTCAGCATAATCGGGCCTCCAGTCTCGCACTCACCAACAAGGCACAGACGCTGTCATTTTACGTTGATTTTCTATACGAGGGTAGTACCGTTCCAAGCGAGCCGGCTCTACCGTGCTGAAAAGAGCTTGGCTCTACTACCTTTAAACACTCTAATTTGACAGTGTCTGTTCCAAAATTCATGTAATCTTTACCAATAAACATGATTTAATGAGACAAGTTCCCTTAACTGCTGATACAAGGAGCGCCAATTATGTCGGCCTTGGGCAGCGTACCCATCCGCTGCCAGTCACATTTTATTCAAGTCGTCGGTACAATTGTAAACTTGGTCCACATCTCTCAAAAGGAATAAATTTTCGGCGTTTTTTATTGTACGGTAAATTAATGATACTAGTCTCTCTATAATAATTCTTTATTGTACACCAAATGTCTCTCTATAGTATAACCTCTTGAATTATTCAAAGCGTTAGGTTTATACGGCCATAGCCTTACTCGTTAAATGGGCTTTCCAATACTAAAAGAATTTCAATTCATAAAAGTGGTTTCTGACTCTACTCTTTAATTTTAGGGTTCCGTATCTCAAAAGGATAAAACGGAATCCTTATTGGTTCACTTTGTTGTCCGTCTGTCTGTCTATCAAGACCCTTTTTCTCAGAAACATGTTGAGGTATCAAACTGAAATTCATATCAAATAGTCAGGTCTACTGTCCTTTAGGACTGTGAAAAACTCAAACTTCTAAGCCAACGCAATAAAAAGATACAGCCATTTATGCTGCAAAATTTCCGACACTCGCAAGGGAATTAAAACCTACAGGGTACTTCCCGTGAACTCAGGATCTTGAAATATGGTACGAAATAACGTCTTCTAGCACAGATAAAAAAAAAATTGCGAAAAGCATAAATTTAAGTTACATCATATAACAAAAATACCATAACTTTTGCTTCGACACCTATAGGTTTCTACGGAACCTTCGGTGCGCGAATCTGACCCGCACTTGGCCGGTTTCTTGTGATATTAGTATAGATAACTGTAAATAGTATTGAGTAATCGAACAGTTGATATGCATGCACTTCCTAGTACCACGATGCAAAAACCCGCATTAAACGTGGTTTGATTACATTTATTTAGACTCGTTAAGTTCACCGATATGTTTTTCCTCATGTGTCATCGATATAACAGAACATCGATTAGATTATGTTTGGAATTTCAATCAAATTTTATCTTAGGTCGGTTCTTGATGTAGAAGGTCTTCAGACTCATTATTATGTAAAGATAAATAATTGATTTCAAGTCAAAGTTTCGAAGAAAAAAAATAATTTTTATCTATAGCCAGTCATTCTGGTTTTCTTTGTATTGGAAAAAAAGGATACTAACGATCAAGAAAACGATACAAAAAACCTTCAGTTACTAACAACAATTTTGTGTATCACACAAAGTGCCTGCCACGTTGGCTTAGTGGCTAGCGTAAGCGACTGCAAATCAAGAGGTCTAGGGTACGATTCCCGGGTCGGACTGCTGTTGGGTTTTTCTTACAAGAAATTCTTAATAGTAGTCCGGAGTATGGAAGATGGCGATGTGACCCGCCCGTGCCTCGGAGAGCACGTTAAGGCGTCGGTCCCGATTGAGATGAACATCTATAGCAATCGTTATTAGGAACTCAGTTCACTCTTAGAATTGCGGAGGACCGATGCCAGTCGCTCCGTGTAAAAACGTAAAATACAGGTAAAACCGGTTGAACTAGTAGCCGATCCCAAATAATCTTGCGAATAATAAAGGCAAGGAAGATGATGACAAAGTGTTGTCCCGTATGAGAATATCACACTAGCAGTACTGTAAGAAGTAGCGAGTTGACCACTTATCCCATTACGCCATCCATCCGTTACATGTATGCAAACTTGGGGCCCTAACCAAGTTATTTTTCTTTTTTTCTTTCCGTAATCGTTAACGCATAAATTGTCGCGTAACATTGGCTAATTCTTTGTCTAAGATTAGCCAATGACTTTAGGCGTCACCGAATACAGAAAGAAAAACGCTTATAACTTGGCTAGCTGGGCCGATCTGCCTGACGTTTTGTCTCCCAACCATCTGTTAAGGCATTGTTCGTAGTATTTTCTTCTTTTCGAAATTCATTTTACTCTTCAATTTACTCCTAAATTTACAGATGAAGTATTTAAATAGTTAAAAAAACTAATCCATTTCCGTTAAATTAATAAAATATTTAAAATATTCAAAATAGTTGAATTTCGACCTAGGCGATCGCTGCCTAGAATCAATGATTTTTTTATTTAAAAAAAATACTTTTATCCTTACTAAACTTATAAATTTGAATGTTAGTTTGTTATTTGTGTTTGTTTCGCTTTCAAACAACAAGCAGTAGAACCTGTTTTAAAAGTTCTATCAACTATGTAAAGCCACATCATCAGCGAATATTAAGGGCGACTTGTTACCGCGATGACAGAACACACGCGGGTGGAGCCGCGAGTAAAACTAGTTAAAATGCTTTATTTTTGTTGGACTTGCTTTTCTCTGAATGTAATATAAAACAATCCATACTAATATTATAAATTCGAAAATAACTCTAATCTGTCTGTCTGTCGCGCATTCACGAACAAAACGATTTCAATAAAATTTGGCATGAAGATACTGTTGGGAATCGAACCCAACACTAACGCACGAGTATGTCAGCGGCGCGCGGCACCGATTACACCTCGTCGGTCGACGTCATCGAAACCGGTTGGCGGCGCACCTCCTTCGCGGTGGAGCGGCCGGCCGGCGGCTTTTTACCACGACTGCGCTCGCGAACGTCATCGGCGACGGACGATCCTCCAATATATTATTACGTGTTTTCCGGGATTCTCTGTGATATGAAGACGTAAAATAAACCAGCAATATTACAGTCCGCTTTTATTTAACGTCCCCTAGGACCCTAACAGACACTTAGATTCTTGAGGTAAGACTTAGGCTAACTTTTACCGCGATAACCGGCATACAAACGGGCGAAGCCGCGAGCAAAAGCTAGTATAGCATAGATGCCAATCTACATTACTTTGAAATAAAAACGGGTCGTCTTACCCGCAATGAAATAACGACTTGCACAATTTTTTTACGTTATGAATGACAAGCGAGGGTCAACTCAACTCGGTGAATGTGACTTTGAGCATCTCAACCGAAAATGACTGGAATCAACACTAATTTTTCATAAAAAAACACTGTGTGTTGGCAACAACAAAAACCAACATTGACCCATAAACCACATATACATGTTGAGTCAGATTGATGACAGAAAACCGGTGTGAAACATTGCCTGCGCTGTGTTTCACCGAGTGAGTGAGGATATCGGAGGCCCATAATCCTACCCTTCCCCTCATCTTCCTTCCCATCCCCCAAGGTCGGCAACGCACTTTAGACGCCTTGGGTATCGCGGGGTATCATGGGTGGCGGTAATCGCTTACCTACAGGCAATACGTCTGTTCGTTTGCCACATATTCCATAAAATAAAGCATGTCACCATCCCATTCATCCTGCCGATGTCGTAATAACCGACTACGGGAGCAATTCACATAGGAGAGCAGCACTACAAAGCATGCTGTACTGGACCACAACTTCTTTTCTAGGCTTGAAGATGATGAAAACTAAATAGATTTTTCTTTTCAGATGTCCTGGTCAGTAATTGCGGTATCCAATAAAGTAGAAGCCATTCTAGTTGCTGCATTCCTTTCTGGATTTGGCTACGCAATTTTTCTGGAAGTCACAATATATATCAGCGAGATTGCTCAGGATTCCATAAGGGGAGTTTTGACTTCTTGTCCGAACCAGTTCAGCGGTTTTGGTATTCTGGTCTCATATTTTCTTGGAGGCTCCCTTGGATACTACACGATGGTATATACTTATCTCTCCTTGACTGTGATTGGAGTTCTCATGATAGCTGTTTTAAAGGAGTCTCCTGTTACTCTAATGGCTCAAGGAAGAGAAGAAGTGAGTTGAGTTTTGACCTTATTGTTAATTTTAAAAAAATGTTATTATATGATAATGTAAAATAATATCCTAGTTCCACAATAATGACGCCCCGGGTCACATAGGCTGTATATGTTTTATAATTTTTTTTAAGTACTCAAGTTTTTCAAAACTTTACTTGTTTATTAGAAAATAGCTGACCCGGCGAACTTCGTACCGCCATATTTACATATCTGTCTCAGCTTCCCTGAAAATAAGAAAATACTTTTCCCGGTATCTTTTATTTTTTCTTGTATACAAAACTTCTCCTGAAAATAACGAACATATAAAAAAAGGAATTATTTAGTTTGGTGCAGCCGATCGGAAGTTATGCGCGTACATATATTTTGTTGATTCATGTTACATTGATATGTAATTATTATAGTTATAATGATACATCATTTTATGTTTATTAGTCTTTTTTTTTTGCTATCTAAAACTATAAATCCAATATTAGCTGAGGTACTTATTCTGATGTATTAGTTCACAAAAGCTTCTTGTTCTGTTTGGATTAAAAATAAAACTTAATTTTGAAAGTCTTAACCAAGCTTATCTTACTACCACCAAAAGCTATCAAAAAAAGACATTTCGCCCATCATTATTTTTTTTAAAAAGCTTACACTATTACATGTTTTGGTAACGAGTGCATTTCTTCTAAAAACCTGTAAATTATCGGTGAAATATTGAACTACTTACGTCTTTACTGGTAGTATAGTTTTGACAGTGACTTCGTCCATGTTTATTTTAAAAATGTTTTACTTTTTTTAATGTATTATTTTGGTTTATCTTTAGGAAGCAGCAAAATCTTTAGCATTTTACCGAAGCTCAAACCAAACGTCCAAAGAAATAATAACAGAGTTGAATAATATAAGACGCACTCTCAAATCTAATTCTGAGGGTAAGTACAGAAAAAGCTATCTTAAGCATTAATATTAAGGATTTACGATAAAAAAAAATATTTGTGGCTAAAAGTACTCTTTTTTAGATCAGATTTTTTTTTCATTCAGATTAATATTATGTTGCTGCGCACTACGGCGAAAACGGCACAATCGAATTCGATGAACTTTGATAATAGACAAATTGTAGACAGGAACAGAGCATATGCTTCTATTTATCGTGAAAACGATGGTAAAACGAGCGAAGTCGAGAAGCAATGCTATTATTACAAAACGCACAATTTCTGAGTACTTAATTACGCCAGAAAGGGTAAATGAATCTATGTAAAATTTAGAACATGGATGGATTATAGTCTGAACTACACATAAGCTAATGTTTATCGTAATTAACCTAAGTAAATTCATTAGGAAAAATTAATATTGAATTACTACTTTGCAGTAATTTCGCAAAGTTGTCCGCATTATTGTAACGTACGTCAATAAGTCGTAATGGTTTTAAGGGTATCATTGGGTGTGTGACTTACCAATGGTTCCATTTATATAATAACATACAACGACATGTAATTAAAGAACACACGCTATAAATAAATTTCACCCAAATACAGAGCGAGCTAATACGATCACTTATATATAATCAATTATTTGTCTTGAGTAAAAATTGAATCCGAGAGAAAAAAGCCAGGGATCTCGGATTCAATCTCAAGGTCACTAACCACTAGACCCAGTCCAGTCAATTCATACGTTTGTTTTAAGCTACAACAGTAATTCCGTTTTTTTCTAAAGTTCAATAATAGGTACATGTTTTTAAAGTAAAACTTCTGATTAGTTTAGAAGAGAAACAAGAAAATGATAGTTTCTTCTCTCTCTTCTAAACTCTTTCCTTTCATTTCTGCAGAGGCTTTCTCTCTAACGCAAGGAGGAGTGGAGGAAGGTGGACCGGAGTTGGAACCTTCGAAAATTTCCTGTTGGCAACTCTTCAGTAAGTCGTTTCTTGTAAGATTTTTCTTCTCCTCTGCTCTTTTTTTGAATAACAAAATAAGCAATTTAATTCTACAGTTTTCAAAGCCATTTTTCAAAATCTTTATTGTCACAGAGTCAGTAGATTCATTACAGGTGTAGCCAAACGTGATGGCGTTATACAATCCTTTTTTACATGACAATTTACTAAATATGGTGTGCAATAAAGAGTCCTATCTATCTAAGAGCCGACTAAAAGAGCGAACTAAGACAGACCACAGACCTTTAAAGAGCAGGGAATGTTGATACAAACCCTATACCAGCTCTTCTCCGTTCCTAGTACCTAGTTTTAATAATTTCTAGAACTGTTAAAAGGAAGAAATAATCATAATGTTTCAGAAAGCACACCCTCAACTCGTCGTCAGTTTACCCTCGTCATGGTATTACACACCGTCTTCGTGTGCCAGGGTCTTCCAGTAGTGCAGGTGTACGCTGAACCAATGTTTGCGGAAGCAGTGGGTGACTCCCTCTCTCCGAACCTGTGCACCGTCATCTTAGGGTTGGTGGTGCTGCTTGCTGGAATCGTATCTGCTTATCTTACTGATGTAGTTGGCAGGCGGGTAAGTGGCATCAAGATTTCGGAACACATCTAAGTTGTATTTTATTATTATAAATAACTGGATGCCATAACTTTGCTTTGCTATATTTTTTTGAAAATGCATTAAATCTATATCGATTAATCGAAACCGATACAAAAGTTCATGAAAATCATTGGAGTCGTTTTCGAGATTCAGATATAGGTATATATATATACAAGAACTGCTCGTTTAAATTATTAAGATTTGGGTTCATTCGTGATCAAACGAGCTGTGGGAATATTTGTTTATGCATAAACTTAAAACAACAACCAGAAGTTGTCGTAACAACCGACTAACGGAGCAATAATACTAGGACAACAGCACTGCAAAGAGAAGGACAACTTTAAACAAGCCCTACACCAAATCATCTGACCAACCAGACATAGTTAACCAAAACCTTCTTTCTAAGGATAGTCCAGCAGTGGACTTCTAAAGGTTTATTCTGTCTAGTTATAATTATATTGATAAATAGAAATACTTGCATTACTTTATTTGTTTACAGCCACTCGAACTATCATCAACTATAGTCACAGGTATCTGCTGCCTGGTACTAGGAACACAGATAGTCACAGAGTGGTTACCGAAATGGACGGTACCGTTATTAATTTATGTGTTTGCGACATCTCACACTCTTGGCACTGGGACCGTGCCGTTCGTGGTGTCAGCTGAAGTATTTTTACCCGAGGTAATTTTATTACTATACAATTTTACTAATAATCCCCTCAGTGACTGACTGCAAAATTCACGGTTATAATTTTGATCTCGTACTAGCATATAATCCTGCGACCAGGAAAACATAACAACAAGCGACATCAGCTTGACAATTGTGTAATATTTCTTCCCAAGACTAAATCATTTTATTATGGAACAATAATAAAAATAACCTTACACATCTCACACACGGCAGTCCAATCCTCAACTAAGCAGAGTTCTTCTGTGATATCTAAACAGCTGATAAACATACTTATTTCCTTCTTAAAACATACGTAATATAGACAAATTACACTAAGAAATAGAACAAATAACCATGCTCATCACAAAATAATTTGTCCTGGGTGGAAAACGAACACACTACTTCTGGTATTTTTTTAATGGTATAGAAAGCAAACGAGCAGACGTATCACCTGATGGTAAGTGATAACCGCCGCCCATTAATTCGCGCAACACCAGAGGCGTCACAAGTGTGTTACCGGCCTTTGAGGGATGTGGATGGAGGGTTTGAGTATGGGCCTCCGGTATGCTCACTCACTCGGTGAAACATAGTGCAAGCGCTTTATCACAACGGTTTTTGTGAAAGTATCACTCCGGTCGAGCTGGCCCATTCTTGCCGAAGCGTGGCTCTCCTACGGTCAATGGTTTAGTAGCTCAATAACCACTAGATCAACAGGTTTAACTACTTATTATATAGGAGTATTCTTTATTTCAGGTAAAAAGCATCCTAATGATGATAGCAACAGAGTGGTCATGGATCTGTAATTTTTGTTTCCTGTTCCTTTTTGATGTCCTGGTACAATTAGCCGGCCTAGCACCTATGTTTTACTTCTTCTCTTTGGTCTGCTTCGTCAGTTTTGCGTACTTCTTTTACTTTCTGCCTGAAACTAAAGGATTACCAGTATACGCAATACAAGAGTTGTTTATGAAAGAAGAAGAATTAAAAATGAAGAACTAGGATCGATTTCTTTTTGTTGAAAATCGCTCCCATTGCTGGTTGATACGCACACCATCTTCCTGTTTTCTCTGCATTACCTAACGGTTGACTTGTAAAGAATACTACACTACACTACAGGCTTTAAGTCTGCTTATGTAGCAAATACATATGAAGTGTAAAACTAAAATAAATAAATATGATGACAATTACGGATTAATGTTATTGCGGCCGGACTGCACATATGGTTTAGAGTTGTGGGTTCTAATCCCACATGGAGCAACACTGTGTGAACCCAAGTAATTTTCTGAGTCTGGGTATTCTTTGTGTCTGTTTTATGTATGTTTGTAAGTCCCGCGGCACTAGATATATTGCTAGTGCGAGAACTGTCTTTAAAATAAAGGGCAAAGCTATTATTATATATAAAAAAATCAAGCAAAAGATGGTGTCCGCGCTATTAAGGTTGGTGCCAAGAGGACTACGGCAGATGTATTAAGAACAGTACTGAATCCTGGATAAAAAAATCTTTGTTCTGATAACAACCTCGTGGGTTGTATTAGTCCAAATTTGTAAATAGTCAAACAATATTGTCTTAATATTGTACGAAATAAAATATTTTTATATTTTGTCTTTTTTTATTCAATTCTGGATGAGCTCCGTCCCCTGATTGTTATTGTACCTTTATATCAACAACCAAGGGTAAAAAAGTCTATTAAAGAAGCCTGATTCACTCCTCATATCATGAACTATCTACCAGTGAATGTCAAGTCAAAATAAGTCCAGCCGTTCTAGAAATTAGACGGTACAAACTGACGGATAAATAATTGTTTTAAAATAGTTTTTTTATGGGCCATATATGCATATACCTATTGAAAAGCTGTTTCTTATAAATTACAAACGGCCCGTTCAATTTTTTTTATTTGTATAGATAAATAATTATTATTATAATTTACAAAATTGATGTATACTAAACTAAAAGTTGCTTCTGTATGGAGGTTGGAACCTGTAAAATGGAATCATAAAAACCTATATATGTAGATCCAGCTGTATATAGGCAGATAAAAATTGAACTTCTTGTTTATTTAGGCCGGACTTATAAGGCATTTATTGTCTAAAGATCTATATAAAAATGTTGCATTTCATACTTACAATCAGGTTAATCATAGGCATCAAGGTTCTCCTTCAAAATTAAAAGATAGTAGAGCCACTCTGATTTCAGCACGTACGGGCCGGCTCGACCGGGGCGGTACTACTCTCGGCCTGAACATCTACGTGAAGTGACAGCGTTCGTGCTGTCGTGTTTCATTGGTGAGTGCGAGACCGGAGGCCCAATGATACAGAAATATCACTAGACCGCCATAGTGTGAGTCACCATGCTGCATTGTTACATTGTCTGCATTCGCAATAAGCATGGTGACCATCACTCTTAAATTATGCTTGTGCCTCCCATCAGGCAAAGTAGTCACTTTGTCAGGCCCAAACATAAAAAAAACAATCTTTGTTGTACCGACGCCAATAATCTTTTTCTTCATTATATTAGATGATTGATGTTATTCTAATCAGTAACTCATCCGAGAAATGAGCAATTTGAGCGCCTGCTGCTAATTTGAGCCCTTGGATGAAATTGCCGGTTCACATGTTACCTCTCTGAAAATTTCATCTTATGCAAAGTCAGTAACTTATCCCAGAAGTAGGACCCTGAGGTATTCGCTGTGCTGAGTAGTTTCACTTCATCGTCTTAGCACAAAGACACTGCCAGTTTTAGGTAAAACTAAAAATCGTTAATCCCGATTATCCTAGTAAAGATAACGGGTCTAACTGTTAAAATATTGAATTGTCATCGGTCCTTGATAAGTTAGCCAAATATCGAATTAATCCAAAGCTTTGAAGGGATTCAAATCGTGTTCAAATTTTCCGTTAAATACTAACACACATAGGTATAAAGCTAATGAAAGCATATTAATAATAAAAAATGTCACCTTACATACTTACAAATAAATCATTGCAATGTTTTACTAAGACATCATTTATTTACATTAAAATCATTCTACATTCTTCTTAAACAGTTCTTGTATAGTGTACACCGGCAATCCTTTCGTCTCTGGTAAGAAGTAGTAGAAGTAACCAGCCGTAGCGAAGCAGAAGAAAGAGAAGAAGTAGAAAACGGGAGCCAATCCCACCGATTGTACCAGGATATTAAAGAGAAATAGAACGCAAAATTGACAAGTGAATGACCATTCCACAGTTAAAACCAAGAGGATACTCTTCACCTGAAATGTTAGAATATCTTCTTTAACTTTGTGTACTCCTAGTAGTTTGATAGCAATTTTTACGGAAATAGGACACATTATGAATACAAAATTAGTCAGAGGTAGAGGATTCCACTCCAATCCGCGACAAATAATTGTATGAAGATCATGACCGTTTGTTCTGTGTTTGGTTTAATGTATTCAAAATATATATGTATTTAAAGATATACTAGTATGTTTATCAGCAGTCAAGTCATCATAGTCCGAAATTTGCCTAGTTTGGGATCAGACCGCCGTACCTATGTGAGACGTGTGTAGGTAAAATAAAAAAAATATACACGTCTCTTTCTTGATGCCAAATATATATCGCTAATTAACTAACCTCAGGGAGGAAAACTTCTGCCGCGATCACGAAAGGTACAGTCCCAGATCCAACAGTGTGAGACGCAGCGAATGCGTAAATGAACGCCGGTACCGTCCATTTTGGTAGCACCTCCGTTACTATCTGCGTTCCTAGTAGCACGCAACATATACCAGTCACTATAGATGAGTAAATTTGAAGAGGCTGAAAGACGGAAAACATAGTATGCCACTATAGTTATTTATTTACTATCTAATAATAGGGAAAAGGTCCGTGTGGTGACGAGTTAGGAATAAGAAGAGTCACACATTTATTGTGTCGTGAAATATGACTAAGAAAATAAGTTATGCAGGACAATAGCACTGCAAAGAGAAGAACAACTTGGAACAAATCTTACACCAACCCGCATGACCAGCGTGATAAAGTAGTCCTATACCACCTTTGCAAGGTGAACTCTATATACAGCACTTCTAGAAGTGGGCTGTTATAGGCTAATGATGGTGACGAAACTGATAAACAGGTCTGTCTAAAATATCTAATATATATATAATATAACATATATAACATACCCTCCTGCCAACCGCATCAGTTAAGTACGCCGCCACGATCCCAGCGATCAAAACCACAATTCCGAGAACAACACTGCACAGGTTTGGAGAGATTACATCACCTACGGCAGCAGCAAACATTGGCTCAGCATACACCTGCACGGCTGGTAGACCCTGACAGGCGAAGGCAGTTTTGAGCATCACCACCAGGTAGAATTGACGTCGAGTTGATGGTGTTGTTTCTACAAGTATACACTATTTTGTGGAATAAGTAAGTCAGTGGTATGTACAAATATTAAAATGCAAAGTTTCGAGCAGACGTATCGCCTGATGGTAAGCGATTAGCGCCGCCTATGGACACCCGCAACACCAGAAGCGTCACAAGTGCGTTGCCGGTCTTTGGGTGATGGGGAGGGGAATGAGGGGAGGGGTTGGCCTCAACACAGTGCAGGCGCTGTTTCACACTGGTTTTCTGTGAGGCCGTGTTATCAATCTGGTCGAGCCGGCCCACGCATGCCGAAGCGTGGCTCTCCCACGGTCCTCGACCACAGTGTATCAGTGACAGTCCTTGGTGTTCCTTTACCCCAGGATTTTAACCCAGCCTATGTGCATGTCAAAGAATAACACTCATGCGGTTTACTTAACGACTGTAGACAAACCATACCCCAAATTCACTCGTTACTTACTAAAAAACTCCCAGCAAGATATTTTCTTAGATTTTTCCGGTTTCAATTCACCATCTGTAAAATCAACCCATGTTTAAGATGTTTGTTTTTAATTATAATAACCTGATGACTAACAGTAAGTAATATAACATTACCCTCTAAATCCGCGTTCAAAGAGCGCCTAATGTTCGTCAATTCTGCCAACACTTCATTAGAAGTTCTGTTTGATTGTCTATAAAATGCTAAGGATTTTGCTGCTTCCTGGAAGTTATCGGAATACAGATACATAAGTTGTTTAGGAATTACCAGCAATAGTATGTGAAAGAGAGCAATTCCTAACACTTTGAATTCCTTGAAATTGATTATACTTCAGGGGAACATATTACGTGGAAAGTTTAACATACGTACCGATTGTAGTCAGTTAAAATCTACATAGCTGAGCAAGATTAAAACACTTGGCAATTATAAAAGATAGTAAATAGAACTAACATTATAAAATAATTAATGCATAACTCACTTCAAATTTTCCTTTCTTCATAAGAACCACCGGTGACTCCTCCAAGACTACTATCATAAGAACACCAACTACTGCCAAGAAGAGACATGTATACACCATACTATGATATCCCAGAGCACCACCAAGAAAATATGAAGCTAGATACCCAAAACCACAAAACTGGTTAGGTCCAGCTGTTAAAGTCCCTCTAATTGAATTCTGAGCTATTTCACTAATGTATACGATGACTTCTAAAAATATTGCGTATCCAAGTCCTGATATCACAACGGCAGCTAGAATCGCTTCCACTTGATTGGATGCAGCTATTATCGACCATGTTATCTGAAAAAAAAACTATTTTTCGAATTTCGCATTCCAAGCGAGAAAAACTTGGGTTCAAAGATCTTTATTTCTCATTAAGACAATCGTCACTTACATGAGAACAATATTGAACAAAATAACATATTTTACATAAACTCGATGCAGGTGCAGTAAAAATAATTAAAATAATACTAATAGTAAAATAATAATAATAATAATAAAATAATACTAATACGGTAAGGAGCGAGCTCTCCGCATTCCTGTGCTAAGGCTGTGGTCCAAGTGAAAATATTGTAATAAAAATATATATTGGAGAGTCTCATTATTATGAATGTAAGTTAATAATTTATTTTAAATATTTTCAAAGAACTCGCTTCTTTAACATCTGCCTGAAGTTTATTGTAAATCTGTGCTCCCCTAAACGTTATGTTGCGTTTTCCAAAGTTGGTTCTTACGTTAGGCAATACGAGGTGACTGGCGCGACATGTAGCATATTTGCTGGTTTTGCCTTTCATTGTGAAATTAATTTGTGAATGTATGAGTCTATGATTTATTTTATAGATTAAGATACATGTTGCATATGCATAAAGTTGTTTTATGATTTATAGTTTAGTGTCTCTTAAAATAGTTTTAGTTGGTGTTCGAAAGTCATAATTATGTAATATTTTGCATGCATTGCCCCATAACTCTATGAGTTACAATAAATGAGGTTTAACAAGGGCATTGTAGATAAGGTGCCGAATGTTTTTCGGAATACACCTGACTATTTTGTGTAATGAGCCCATTAGTGAGGATAGTTTATTTGTGATGTGTTCTATATGGACGTTCCATGTTAAGCTACTATCCAGTATTAATCCAAGATGTTTCTCTTGATTAATAAGCCGCAACGTAACTTGCCGTTACTATCCTTACAGCACGAGTTTTATAAGCGATTTTTTCCTAAACATTGATGTACACGACCACACACAATCCCCAACTTGTACTTGGCCAGCGTGGGGACGTATGGCCATAACCCTTTCCTGAGAGGAGACCCGAGCCCCGAGCCGAGTGGGACATTATGGGTTGTTGATGATGACACTCTACCATACACATATGCTTTATCTTCTGAAATTCGTTAAAGTACAATTCATTCTAGAAAAAAATCAGCTTAGATACTAAATTTGACTTCCCTTTTGATTTTGTACATTCACCTTAATCTTCGGCATCTACATGGATCTGGTGGAAACATTATATTTCGTCCTTGCAATTTGTTTAAACAGCAAATATTAACGCTATTTTTGAATTTGACCTGTCTCCGCCCTTCCCGTTCCTTCTCCGTATTTATTTTGTATACCCTGCTATCTCCATATTATTTCAACTTACCCAGTAATTCCTGATTCAGGACCTTGCTACTGTCGGTCTAAGAGAGCAGTAAAAACTTTTTAACCTATACCATCAGCGACCTAAGCATCAATATTATTATGCACATATTTATTTTTATATAGCTTTAATAATTCTCAAAAAGACTGGCCTCTGATATTTTACAAAGGTTTTTTAGAACTACAGACCACAAATATCATTGAAGTTAGCAACGCAGTATATTTACGCCCAAGTGTGTCCAGAACCATCGCAGCTAAGGGGTTGGCCAGCAATGCGCTAACGGCCGGTATACTACCAAACACAGCGATCTCCACATTACTCATGGGTCGATGAAGAGTCGTATTAGAAGACTTAAATAGTAGTATCGTCGATGATGGCCAGGAGTTTATGAGACTCATGTTCATACAGGAGAAGCATACTGTAAAGCAGACATAAAATTTTGTTACAAACTTATACAGTAGACTTTTATCTGCAGAATGAAGTTAGAACTTAGATACGAAATATAGTACACAAATAAATATAAGAACTTACATAAAATGGTGGCTATTACTTGAATCGTGACACTCATTACTACTCTAAATTAGTTTCTTTGAAAGTGTATTGATTGTGTAATCTGAAAAAATATAAAGTACACGCTTTCAAAAAGATTTCCAGACTGCGACTCTGTTTAAACTTAAATCACAGAAAAACGGTGTGAAACAGCGCTTGCGCTGTGTTTCACCGAGTGAGTGAGGATACCGGAGGCCCATTTTTTTATTTTTTACGTATGGAAGCCCCCTCGGGCCTTCACCCCACCAGGGTTTGCGGCGGGGCGGTGTGCCGGAATCGAACTGACTAAAACCACACGGTGTACCACTCTGCGCCTGAGACGGGAGGGATCCGGGAACCGCTTTCTTACGCCATCCGGACCCCTCCCAGCGCCTGCCTGCAATGAAGCGGGCACAAGGATACTGGAGGCCCATCCCCCTCCCGATCCCCCAAAGGCCGACAACGCACTAGTGACTCCTCTGGAGTTGCGGTGGCTCTTCTCGTTTGCCCTGTATTCCATAAAAAAATCTAAATAAAGCCTGTGCAGGCTTAGCATTGCAAGCATAACAGAGAGAGTTACTTTTGAATTTATAATATTAGTATGGATTAGACCATAAACAAATGAGATGACTGATAAAAATACGGACCAAAATCTATTATTTTTACACAACGCCGGTACAGATTGCCGGTAACATAGGTATAGGTACATAAATACGTGAAAGAAAACTTTGTACCTCTTAATACGAAAAGTATGCGAACGGAGGAGTATGAAATTTAGTACAGTTAAAGTTTGTATAGAGAAGGAATGTAGAAAGCTAAATAAAAACAGTATATAAATAAATGGACGAATTTCAATGGTGCAATTTTTTGTGTTAGATAAAATAAAGTTAGAAGGGTAATTTGTGAATTTTGGGTATCAATAGTAAAGAAATGTGGCAAATTTGACGTTTATTTAGACGAAACAAATATGAGACTCCTCAATTCGTTTATTATCGTTTATGAACGTTTAAGCTAACGACGGTGTTTATGGACGGATTTACAAATTTTTTTCTTTGTTTCAAAAGAGTTTATTATAATTTAAATTGTGTGCCTTTCAGCATTGGGCTCTTCAGGCTTTTAAATACCTTGTAGGGGTAAAATAGTTCTAGAGTGGAAACCGCGTTTCGGCAAGCGTAGTATAGAACCACCCTAGGCCAGGTGGAGTAAGGGTTTGCGCAAGATAGATGGTAGCAAGTGGATGCAGATAACCGATCAGAGTTGCGTGCAATGGGAGAGGCCTAAGTCCAGCAGTGGACTGTAATAGGCTGATAATGGATGATGAACTTTTGGAATTTCTCCATGGTCACATGAGAATAGCTTTGATATTTCATTTTAAAGAGCCTAGTTCTTAAGGTATCAGTGGGCATACGAGCACACGGTAGATGGGTCACCTAACGATAAGGAGCCACCCACAAATACCTGCAACTCATAAGAGTCACAAGGCAGACCTCCCACGCTGGTACTCTGTTTTTGTTTAAAAATAGATTAGCAAGTACAAACCATTAACATAATTAGCCTACGATACGAAGACCGGACGACAATATTGTTAATAAGGTCTATTTATTTGTATATTACTGTCATTTAAATGTCAACACGGGTCATTGATTGCATACCGCATAGATAATGCATTTTAAACAATTCACTTCTTGTCCGATTTGCAGATGCACTTGTTAGAATTTTTAATGAAAAAAATAATCATCTTTTTGATTTGTGTTTGGGGATCGTTTTTGTTTTGCGAAAGATGGTCCCCATTTCATCTCATCCACATTTTTTATATTTTTTATCATTAATTCTATCACGACGAAGACTTGAAGACTCGAAAACTTTAAATACTTGGCATTGACAGAGCTAGACATAGCTGATCCAATTGGTTGCCATCTCATCAAAAGAAGAAGAAGAATTATGAATATTATTAATTAATATGACACTCATAAATAATGTGGTTTTCTATTGTAAAAAGAATTGTCAAAATTGGTTCAGTAGGAGAAGGTCCCATAGACCCTAAAGGAGGATACGACTTCCTCTTAATTACTAGACATGAGAGACCCAGCCACGGGATGGCATGCTCATCCGGAGTGATACCACCGATTCACAGAAAAGCAGGTTTTAACCAATTCTTGTGTTGCATTTTACCGAATTAGTGACGTCATCAGTCCTAACTCTCTCTCACGGTAAAGGCAGTAATGCACTTATGCTCTGCTTCTCCACTACTGTATTATGCCTCATACAAAATGCCGGGGCTGGATCTTCCGCCGGCCTAGGCGAGCAAATAAGGCGCAAGTATAGCCACCTAGCTGAAATACTGCTCTGCTTCTTAATAATGCTGGCAGCATTATTAAGAATAATAATTGACTGCCTCGGTGGCGTAGTGGTAGCGTAAGCGACTGCTGTGCTTGAGGTCTCGGGTTCGATTCCCGCGTCGGACCAAATGTTTGTATGATCTGCAAATATTTGTTTCGGAGTTTGGGTGTTTTCTATTTATAATGTGTATATTTATAACCGCGCGGCCTAAACCCGCCGTGGCAAGGTGTGTAAGAGGGCCTTACATATGTTATTGTCTTCACACATACCTACGTACATCCATATAAAACACAAAACTTGTTTTTACCTACGAGTAACTTCTATTTAATATACTTTGAAACCATCAAATCTGTTAATGAACCAAACCGGTTTCCATAGAACAGCAGTAATGCGAAGATGGTTTCTGATTTAGATCCACTTACTACAACAACGTATTAAACATATAAAATAGATTGTTTTCTCAACAAATCATTTCTATGTATTTTGAGTGTAGTAGCACACGAAGGGCATCCGGGGACAAAATCTCCTTTTAGAGAAGAGACCTATGACCAGCGGTGGACTGTTAAGGACAGTTGATGATGAGGCGCTCATAGCCTAGTTGCACTCGATTAGAAACAATCACCGAGGGTAAGCAATGACGGCGCGGTTAGTACCTGGATGGGTGACCGCTGGTGGCATGTCACCATGAGCGTCTCCGTGATTCGGAGGTCACGTTAAACTGTCGGTCCCGGTTGTTATCACAGGATAACAGTCGTGAAGCTCAGTTGGAGGCCTTTGGGCGGCTTAAAAACATCCAACGGTAAGATTACGTAGCCACAACGTAGTCTTGCCAGTCCCCAACCCGCACTTGGCCAGCGTGGGGACGTATAGCCTTAGCCCTCTCCTGAGACCCGAGCCCAGCAGTGGGACATTATGGGTTGTTGATTGATTGGTTGATTGATGATGGTATTGCACACGCGTAAACGGGTTTTCACTCTAACATCTATATAAAGAAATAAAATTGAAGTGTCTGTTTGTAATTCTTAAGTAACTTTCAACAAGCTTTTCACTATGGAAGTATGTACCTTTTTTCTTTTTGTTCTTCTTCTTTTAGATTAATTAACCTTTCTTTTATAATAAATTCTAGTTAGGTTACAATTTTTGTAGGGAATAGCGCCGTTAGCCGAAATACAGGTTTCTACCTAGTTTGGCAACGGAGGCCGTCTCATGTTCGATATAACTTAAAGTAGTTTAAAGTTGAACAGATTGTATTTGTTTTGTTTTCGCGCAATATTATTATTCTCTTTATTACATTTATATATACATATTTGTTACATTTTTAAATACATAAAAAAATAAACAATAATATATATTTAAAAATATAAAAAATAGTAGACCACCGACTTCAGGTACAGGGACCAAGTAATCACCACAATATCAGGCTTATTGGCAACAATAGTCCCGTCTGTAATAATAGATCGATCGATCCCAATATACCGTAGCACGACCATTTTCGAAAACTGGGTCGGGCACATACCTGTAACATGGCACCTCTAAATTCACAAGTTTGTATTTGAGGGCAACTGTTGATGTACTATCCTGGCTAGTTGGTTGTGTCTGTGCAAATATTCGCCGTTAGCAAGACGAGAACAACCAGAAATAATATGCCTAATAGATTCTCCGGGACGGTGACATGAATGCGAGATAGCAACTGACTGAGTAGTGGTTATGCCCTAAAGTGCTGATATGGCACTTTAGGGGGGCATAGGTATTATGATTACGATGACAGGTATTCGGGATTAGCAAGCATGTTTAGGGAACATTTAGGAATTATAACAGTTCCAAGGGTGTTATTGACTCACATGAGCGCCTGACGTCCGGCATCCATCTGTATGAGTGACAGGCACTGACCAAATGTTTCGCCAAAATGTATTTGTGGCATTTTCATCTGATAAGTGCCCATCACGTTCACATGGATTCGGGGCCTCCCATTTTCGGTACACCCACTTCTTATTTCTTTGGAACATACGATTCTGATTGAACCGGTCTCCTCGTTTTATGTACCGTCTTATCCTATTTGCCCATGCATAAACTTTTCGTTTCAAGAAATCAATGCGATTTTCATGTTTTTTATCCGACTACGAAAGAAGGAGGGTTATGGTTTTTGAGTAAATGGATGTGGGTGTATTTCTTTGGCACGCCCAAGAGCCTAAACGGCTTGTCGTATTTTTATGTGAGTGTTGTCAATAGATTCGTCTTAGTCTTCTTAAAATTAAAAAAAAAAACAATTTTTAAAAAAATTATACGCAGTCGGATTTTTTTTTATAAATTATGCATTAGTTATTTAAATTTGTGATTTGCCAGCATACATGCAGCAGCATGATTGAAAAGAGACGCAGACGGCGTTGCGTGGGTCAGCTAGTATATATTAAATAAAAAGTCACAAAATCTTTTAAAATATATTTAACTTAGATTTAGAAAAAGAAAACATATTTTTTATAAGTACTATTTGTTATATTACAGTTTTAAATTAGAATTAAAATGTTTTTATCGCAGAACCACTCACCACAGTCCCAACGATGCTGCACTTATCGCTGTCTCGCACACTCTTACAGTTCGAATACAAACTTGACAAGATAGCGACTCATTTACGCGCTTCTTTTAAACTGGCTTAATATTTACGCGACTATTATACCTTGTGTTCACGAAGAAATTATCATAAGAATAGGTCAAGAGTCAACTATATATCAAACTAGCTGAACCCCTCGGCGTTACACGCGGTTATTGTTGTACCGTGGATAACGCCGTGGAGCGAAGCTAATCTAAAAAAGTAGCCTAAGTTACTTGTTATATCATCAGCCTACCTATCAGTGAAAGTCCCATCAAAATTGGTCCAGCCGTTGCAGAGATTAGCCGAACAAACAGACAAACATAAAATTTAAAAAAAAATTGGTATATGTACTGTGAGTATATATGCATTTAGTAGAAATTGGTTATTTTAATATAAAAAAAATGACACTCCGACTTTAGTTATTTGTATAAACCATTTTGTTTCCTTCATTTTCGTTTTTATTAAAGATCTCACATATCGCACACATGGCCGTATAGTCGTACCATGGCAACCAGACTGCTTTTAACATGCTACCAATATTATAAACGTGAAAGTTTGTAAGTACGGATGGATGTTTGTTACTCTTTCACGTAAAAACTACTCAATGGACTTTAATGAAACATTAAATAATATAGCTCATACATCAGAATTACACATAGGCTACAATTTATGAAGATACAATTCACACAAGTGCTGGAAATGAGAATTGAATTTGACGAAAACCTCGGGGTTAGCAAAAAGGGTAAGTAACCTCTTTACCAATAAGTCGATAATAACTAATTTTCCCAGTAAATCCATGAAGCCAGTATGTTTCCAATATTAGTTGTAATACTAGTAATAAATTGAAACTAATGGAACAAATCATCATCAGCCTATCGCAGTCCACTGCTGGACATAGGCCTCTCCAATTTCACGCCACTTAGTTCGATCTATGGCTTCTCGCATCCAGCTCTTGCCAGCCGTCCTGCGCAAATCATCGCTCCACCTGGCTTGTGGACGTCCTACACTACGTTTGCCGAGATGCGGTCTCCACTCAAGAACTCGTTTACCCCAACGGTTATCGGTTCTTCGGCAAATGTGGCCAGCCCACTGCCACTTCAGCTTGCTAATCCTGTGGGCTACATCGATGACCCTAGTTCTTTGTCGGATCACCTCGTTTCTAATGCGATCCCTTAGAGAAACGNTTACCAACCCTAAAACCAAATGACTTAAGCACAGATCAAAAATATTTGTATGAAATCACATTAGCTGTAATTTCTGGAAGTTGTTCTGATGACTTAGCAAATAAATCACCTGGAAAAATGTCACATGCCCGTTGGTTGACTAAAGCAAACCGGATCTTGCATCTTTACATTTCTACTCCAATACCATCAACTAATTTAATTATTTTGGCTCAATATATTGTTAAAGTGTATGCTCCCGTGTGGTTCCAAATAAAGACACACTCATCGTGCAAAGACGGACCACGGCATCTTTGGAAATTGATTGAAAGTTCGCGATTCTTATCAAGTGCATTAAGAGCAATCATAGATCCTGTTATTCAACGAAACGCATACTTTGCTCACCCAGAAAATTTACTTTTGGCGATGTTAACAGACGGAGAAAAGCATGTAAGAGAACTTGCAGCTAGAAGAATTCTAAAAGCGCGTAATTCACCTATAATGGCCAAATCACCACGCACTTTTGAAGTGCCTAAACTTAATTTTGATGCTAAATGTTATATTGATTTAATAAACTGGCAAGAAACCAACTTTGATCCACCTATTCTAAGAAATCAAACGTATGACGAACTTATTCAGATTATAGAGAAAAAGGCTGACGAAAGGATGTTGTTTATTAGGCTGCCTTGTCATACACAAGCAGTTGAACGAAGTGTAAAGATAGTAACAGAAGCTGCGATGTCGGCATGTGATAAATAAACAAGGGATGGTATAATTCATGCAAAACTTGCTTCAAGGAAAGTTATGCCAAAATTCGATAGCAGGCGGGATTTTGTGTATAAAAATAAACAATTTTTATGATAACTTTCAATGTGTATTGGTTTACGTATATATTTCAAATATTAAAATATGTCTTTCTCTAAATATTTGTTATGTTTTAATAGTATTTTAAGAACTGTTTATTAAAGAACCATGACATTTTGTAATACGTGCTTTTTTTTCAAAAACTGAAAATTTCGAAGCGCATGCGCGGGCTCAAGATGTATGTTTAATTATCTGTTTTTCAGCTTAAACTACTTAAAATACTATACTACAACATAATATTACTATTAGGATTCGATTCACAAACTTTTATTTTTTTCCATACTAAAGTGACCCACCCTACTAGGNCGAACTTACTCAGATTATAGACAAAAAGGGTGACGAAAGGATGTTGTTTATTAGGCTGCCTTGTCATACACAAGCAGTTGAACGAAGTGTAAAGATAGTAACAGAAGCTGCGATGTCGGCATGTGATAAAAAAACAAGGGATGGTATAATTCATGCAAAACTTGCTTCAAGGAAAGTTATGCCAAAATTCGATAGCAGGCGGGATTTTTTGTATAAAAATAAATAATTTTTATGATAACTTTCAATGTGTATTTGTTTACGTATATGTTTCAAACATTAAAATATGTCTTTCTCTAAATATTTGTTATGTTTTAATAGTATTTTAAGAACTGTTTATTAAAGAACCATGACATTTTGTAATACGTGTTTTTTTTTTAAAACTGAAAATTTCGAAGCGCATGCGCGGGCTCAAGATGTATGTTTAATTATTTGTTTTTCAGCTTAAACTACTTAAAATACTATACTACAACATAATATTACTATTAGGATTCGATTCACAAACTTTTATTTTTTTCCATAGTAAAGTGACCCACCCTAGTGTATGTATCTGTCAGTGGCATCGTAGCTCTCACACGGATGGACCGATTTAATTTGAAAGCCAGTTTTCTTACGGTGGTTCTCAGCTGTTTGGTTAGTATATAAAGTAAGAGTATCAGCTCTTTTCCGAAATGATGTAAGGCATTGTTGGTTTTTAATATTTTATTTGAGCTTGTTGTGTACACGGACTTCAAATAAATGCTAAAATAATACTTTGTTAGTTATTTAATTTATATTTTTACGCGGAGGCGTCTACCTTAATACACAAAATTTGCCAAAATATTATCCATATAGGTAGCAACACCGCCGTAGCTAAGTTGAACAGCCAGTTGCCGTAAATCTGCAAAATATACATACATCATTATAGTCAACGATTATACCATAGTCTTTGAATAGGAATTATTGTCCACTGCTGGGCATAGGCGTCTTTAGAAAGGAGATTTAGTCCACGCTAGCCAGACAGGTTGGTATAGGATTTGTGTCAATTTTTGGGAGGGGTCTGGATATCGTAAGAAAGTGGTTCCCGGACCCTTCCCGTCTCAGGAGCAGAGTGGCACACCGTGTGGTTTTAGTCGGTTCGATTCCGACGCACCGCCCCGCCGCATACCCCGGTGGGGTGAAGGCCCGAGGGGGTTTCAGACGTTCCGTATGTAGATTGTTCCCTTGATCGGCTCTTACGACACCCGCGTGATGAATAGTGTTGGTGACACATGGTATTCTTAATCTGATGGAGTACATACCATAGAATCTACAATAGAGAACATAATTGCTTGCATAGCAGCATCCCGGCCTCGCGCAATCATGTCAAAGAGAGGCTCCTCTGGGAAGAGAATATTGCTGAACACGATCATGCTCAGGGTCACAGCCACCAGGGGGTGGACCAGCAGGCAGATTACTCGTTTTAGTACCAGGAGCATAGAACTGTAAAGAAACATATTTAGTAAGTATAACCACTTCTCCAAGATCTTAGGCTCGATTAGAATGATACTATTGCCTTACAGGAAACATACTTGTTAGAAACAAGGCCTTATCAAAGTTGACACCTTACGTCACATTAGAACTTTTTGTCATCTGTCAAAATGACAATTACTAAACTTATGATGTCACTATTTTAGAATACTCGTATATTACGAAGCTAAAATAAACATATTTGCCCAGATGTTTTGTGAATTATGTTTTAATGAACAGACATAGTTATGACTAGTTGAGCTCTGCGGTGTTACCCGCGGCACAACAACATCTGCAACCGTTAGTCTAAAAAAGTAGCCTAAATTAATCCTTCTATCATCAGCTATGTAGCTACCAGTGAAAGCCGTCCCGACAAAATCTGTCCAGCCGTTCCAAAGATTTAAAAATTTAAAAATTGATTTTTTTAAGTACTGTACGTATATACATCCATATGCATTTAATGAAAAGATGTTAAATTGAAATTACAAACAGCCATTTCAATTTTATTTATTTGTATAGATGTATTGATACAGACAACTGTCTTCTTCTTGTTTGCCATATAAATAAATACACCGTGGGGGAGCTACGCTTCGGTACGAATGAACCGGCTAGACCGGAGTGATACCACGGCCTCACAGAAAACCAGTGTGAAATCCAATCCCTCCCCATCACCCTCCCGATCCCCTAAAGGCCAGCAACGCACTTGTGACGCTTCTAGTGTTGCGGGTGGGTGTCCATGGGCGACAGTAATCGCTTACCAACAGGCGAAACGTCTGCTCATTTGTCCCGTATTTCATAAAAATAATAATGAAACACTTACCTAAGCCTACTTTGTCCTTTGACAACAACGGAAGCGATCAAAGCGAGCGGCGTATACAGCATCGCGATCACGAACCCGAGAGGAAAGTTCTGCATCCCAACAGCGAGGCATACGGTCGACAACTCAATGAGGAGTAGGATGTTGACTAGGGAGAGCTCCTCGTGTGTTATGCGAGCCGTGCGTACCAGGCGCGGGACAACAGGCGTTATAAATATTAGCAATACTGATATGGCTATCAGACCGTAGAAGACAGACAGTTCTGACGGCATGTTGTATTTGGCACCTGGACAAAAATATAATAAATAATTTAATAAAACTATAACCTGACTACGCAAAAACTTTTGATACAATTTACAGTCATGACACCCGGGCCTGTACTACAAATCTAGTGACACGTCATTAATTGAAATCGGTTCAGTAGTTTAAGCGCAATGTAGGAATATAGAAACATATATAGACTAGCCTATTACCGTTCCTTTTGGCTTTTAATCGGGTAACAATAAGCAGGTTTTCTGAACGCATTACAACTAATTATACTGAACTGAACGCATTATAACAATTACTTGAACGCATTAAATGTGAAGTTATATCAACAATTCTGTAAAATAATACGCATTTTAGTATTATACCCTAGAGCTTTATAATCACTTTGCAGGAAGTGACTGCAAACCACATGAAGAATAAAATAAATCTATTACTGAAATAAAACAATACTTATTAAACTTACCAACATGACTTAAAAGGACAGGCGAATTCATAACAGCATATCCAATAAGGTGCACTAACAGATAGTTAGCGCCGATATTCACGACACTCATACTAGACTCATCGTTCATTTTACGTTTTAACTCTTTCTTCTCCTTGTCTCCTGGTACTTTGTCGTCGGAAGTTTTCGTTACTTTCCGCAACTTGAGAGGTGTATTTTCTGATTTCTCTTCTTCTGCTGACTCAGAATCTGACAACTTCTCTTTCTCTTGTTTTCTTGTCTTTTCCTCCGTCTTTTTATCGGAGTCATCGTCTCCCTCTTGTGGTATGGACACCCACAATGATAGGGCTTTCACCAGCATTGCAACACATAAGAGACATAAGGACGGCATGTATTGGCCTGAAATAAAATATGGATATTATTATTTATTTTATGTTTGTCGATGCTGGATTATCCGGCCCTCAGTTATACGGATTCACAACTATCCAGATTACAACCGCGACAAACCGAGCCAAGTTACAATGTTTAACATATGTACTACAAGTGGAATTTATGCAAGAATTTATGAACGTGTGGGGACTTTTTTTACGTGTGGAAACCCCCTCGGGCCTTCACCGGGATTTGCGGCGGGGTGGTGTGTCGGAATCGAACCGACTAAAACCACACGGTGTGCCGCTCTGGGCCTAAGACGGGAGAGATCCGGGAATCACTTTCTCACCAGAACCCCTCCCAGAACCTTCAACTCTTTAGCGCAACGAAAGCGGTGTGGTGACTGCTTACTACTACGCCACCTGTGTAGTTAACTCTGAGTTGCAGGTGGCAAAGTAGTAACTCACCATCAAGTGATCTGCCTGTTCGCTTGCCTCATCATCTTCCTAGTATTGATCATTATTGAGATTACTTGGACCGACTACTAATTCAACTTTAAATGCCATTAAATAAAAAAATACAATACAATACAATACAAAGCGGAAATTTGTTTGCCCGGGCTATTTGTTGTCGCAAGGGATTTGGATAATCGAAAATTCGGATAATCGATTGTATGAAGAAAAGCGGGTTTTGTACATATGTAGTACATACATAATGTTGTGTTTATTAAAAACTACAAACACGTATCAACGAAAATCAATGCTTATAAAGAAATCATCGATCCCGCTGGTCGCAAGCGGGGTTATGCCAGTGCCCACACGTTCGCGGTCAGAGTCATACGCGGTACCGCACGGTGTCGACCGAGGCGGCGTGCGCCTTGGCCGGAACACCCCCGTGGGATTTGGAGGCGGAGGTGCTCGCCGAAGTTTATCGACGGGTGGCTGAATTCCGGGCGGAGAGTGGCATGCGCCCTCTGCCCGAAGAGGTACGCGAGTGGCGTGAAGCCGCCCGTCTAGCCACGATGGCTCGTTGGTCTTCGCGGCTGGAGACTCCACGTGCTGGCTTCGCCACCGTGGAGGCTCTCCAGCCCGTCATCCTCGAGTGGGCAGGGCGGCAGCACGGGACCCTTTCCTTCCGACTGACGCAGGTGCTTTCCAGGCACTGCTGCTTCGAGAAGTACCTGCACTCGGACGTCAGGAGGGAACTGAGCACCGACTGCCACCGCTGCGACTGCAGTCAGGACGGCCCAGCACACGCAACGGCGTTGGTGCCTATCCGCGCTTCATGCCGCCCTGAGTGTGGCCGCAGATGGTCGGGACGGGTTTTCCCCTTCATACGCTTCACAGGCCAGCCGGGAGAAGCTGACGTACGCATGTGCAGTACGTCGCTTAAATTGAGAGTTTTACCAGCAGACGGTGTCCGCTTCAGTGTGGGCAAGCGCTGGGGAGTTCGTAAGAGAGCGGTTCCCGGACCTCTCCCGTCGCATGCGCAGAGTGGCACACCGTGTGGTTTTAGTCGGTTCGATTCCGACACACCACACCGCCGCAAACCCCGGTGGGGTGAAGGCCCGAGGGGGATTCCACACGTAAAAAAAAATGTGTTGAAAATTCAAATCATACATGTTATTCTGAGTCTGGGTGTTCTTAGAGTCCGTTTCATATATGTCTATAAAATGCCCGCGACAACGGATTTATTTCTAATGCGAGAGTTGTCATTATTAAAAAAAAATAATCACAAATTATAACAAAAAAAACCGATTCCAAGAACTGGACCGGACACACGGGAAGTACAAGCTTTCAAATAAAAAATAATCTTTAAAATCGGTTCACCCAGTCGAAAGCTATGTGGTAACAAGCATAAAAAAATACAGTCTAAGTCAAGAATCAGTACCTAGCTCGTCTACCCACCGCCGTAGCTTTTAGTGAGGGTATACGTATATATCTTGAGTATCAAGTGATTGTGTTGCATCAGGTTGTGTTGCGTTCCTCCCGTGGGAGAGCCACGCTTCGGCATGAATGGGCCGGCTCGACCGGAGTGATACCACGGCCTCACAGAAAACCGGTGTGAAACAGCGCTTGCGCTGTGTTTCATCGAGTGAGTGAGGATACCGGAGGCCCATACCCCAATCCAACGCCCCCTATCCCCCTCACCATCCCCTTTCCCCCCAGGCCGCCATAGTGTGGGCCACCATACTGCATTGTTCTTTTTAGCATTGAGGATGGTGACCACCACTCTTGGATTCTGCTCATGCTTTCCATCAGGCAGGGCAGAGTCATTTTGGCAGCTTAAATATATAAAAGAAAAAAAAAGGGTAACTATCATTATCCGTCTATTTCTTTGCCCTCAGTACCAAAAAGTGTAAAAGGCACTTACCGATCGAAATAAATCTATTAGTAGCAGCTAACAAATAAAAGAAGTAACTCTGATGGAATCTCTCTAGCAGGTTGTTCAATGATCTCAGTATGCTCTCAAGAGCTATGCCTAGTCTGTAGAAGGTAGCTGTAGACAGTGCATGAGCTCGTGGAGCTTTCCCAGCAGGATCGGAGGCTTCGCGACCTTCGAGGGTCACTGCTTCAATGCCGAAACGGTGGAAGAGACCGTGGTTACCGTCTGGAACCTATAATGTAAAGTCAGATATAATAAACATCTCAAAATTAAACCTTAAATTTAGAGGACGAGAATATAAAATGAAATGAAATCATTTATTCTGCAAATAAGTACCAGGAACACTTTTACTAACTTTACACTTTAGTTAAACCTTTTTAAGCTGATGAATTCAACCTTTCCATACTGTTCTAGCCTTGAGGAGTATGGACAAAATAAACTCAGGGATTATCGGCTCTTTCAAAGTTCAGGTAATCTTCTCAATGGTGCAGAACAATATGGACACTTAATACTTCACCATATAAACCCACAACTACAGTGAGAAAGCCATGCTTTGACACAAGAGCTCACAAAATAAACGGTGCTGGGCTAGTTTTAAACTTTATTAGGAAACTAACTGACCGACGCAATTTTATCTGAAAACCGTTCCAGCCCACATCCTGTTGTACATAATATATCATAATATTGTAGGTTTTTATTATTCTATGCAATATTTTACATTATATTCTGTGCAATGTGTGGCTATGAATAAATCATTTCATTTGTTTCTGAATTCTGAATAAATTTTCTAGTTTTTGCATTTTGCACATTTTTCATTGACACTTCGTAGGTACTGCTCGTAGCCTGGTCCTACTGATATTATAAACGTGAAAGTTTGTATGGATGGATGTTTGTAACTCTTTCACGTAAAAACTACTAAACGGATTTGGATGAAACTTTACAGTAATATAGCTGATACATCAGAATAACACATAAGACTACTATTAGCCGCGATAACCGAAATATACTAGTGTTATATAGTCTATATATAGCCTTCTTCAATAAATGTAATTTCTGACACCAGCCCATTACAAGACTTGAGCTATTATATACACACTCACCCCATCTATTTGTGCTACAACCATATCAAACATGGTCCAGAATCCATTCATCCAATCCTCCATTTTGTCACGACTCCGGATCCAAGAGTAACTGTATTTAGGAACAATACAAAATATATTACAAATCACCATACATTAGTAAATTGCAATTAAATGACATTTTATCATATGAGCCATCATCTACAACCCATAATGTCCCACTGCCGGGCTCGGGTCTCCTCTCAGAGAGGGTTAAGGTCATAAGTCCCCACGCCAAGTGCGGGTTGGGGACTAGTGCGAGTTGGGGACTTTAAACTATATATTATGTATGAGCCATATAATATGAATAATAAAATTTTGGCGACGTTTTTATTTACCATCAATGCAATAAAGTCGTGTACAGCTGGTTATTTCTATGCACACTAACACAAAGGGACCTCTTCGGACCAAGTGAGATGACGATGCCCGGCGGGCCACGGCCTAACGATAAATGTTGGAAAGTTATTTAAATCCTAATCGGCGCAAGAACCTCTATATCGCGATACAGGATTAGCAGTTACTCCGTAATTCGATGTGTTTTTGATAGATGGCGTCTTAGTATGTTTTTATCGCCACATAATACCTACCTGTTTCTGAACGAGTGGTGTATCCCTGACTTCACACAAAGCTTGTGGACTAAATTGACCAGATCCAAGTTAGGTAACTGTCCATTCAGACCTTCTATCTTTACTTCTACGTACTCTGAAATATTAAAACAACATGAAATTCCACACTATTCCAGAAATTTCTTGAAGACTGTTGAGTTAGTCTTTCACACCCGCAACACCAGAGGTGTCACAAGTACGTTGCCAGCTTTTGGGGGATGGGGAGGTGTATGGGCCTCCGGTATCCTCACTCACTCGGTGAAACACAACGCAAACACTGTTTTACATCGGTTTTCTGTGAGGCCGTGGTATCACTACGGTCGAATCAGTCCATTCGTGCCGAAGCATGGCTCTCCCACGCTAAAAGTGCAGCGTACTACGGCGGTTAGTAAAGTGTGGTTCAATCGCAAAGCTAGAACATCAGTACAAGCGAATATGAGAGAAAATTGTTCTACGTAGATTATTATTTATTCAATAAAGTGTGGCATTTTCGTTTTAATGACAACACTGTTATATTTCTAATCTTATGTCGTGACACTTACATTTTCATAGCCATGTTTTATATCGATGGCTTACTTGAACCTCAACAAAGAGCCTAGTGCGAGTTTCTTTCAAATCAATTTATCCTCGAAGATTGTATACCAATCACAACGCCGGACACAAGTCGTTGTGATTGGTAAAGAGTTCAGTGCCAGCCAATCGCAACTGCGAACGCGGCCGTGGTGACGATCTACTTGATGTGAAATAAACTCACACTAGGCCCTTAGGCATTGCTCACACTAGCACCTATAAAGTGTACACATAACCACTGTTTATAATAGTTATAGGCTTGAAAATATTCAAATTAATTTTCAAAGTAAAATTTAGATACCGCCTAAATTTGAGCTATTTAAACGCCGCCATTTTCGCGCGCTTTTGACACAGCCAATGACGTCATTGTCATTTTGTCTTTGTTTACTATTCAGTGTTTCAGTTACTTTATACTTATTTACAGTTTTAATTTCTATAAAAATCATGACAGAAGGTTTTTTTTTTCATAAACACTACTAACATAGTTTTAATTCGACTCTGATAATTTTGATGAAATGACTATCGACGTTCGACACATTTCGTTTCGATCAATAGTGACGCGTTTTGTAATTTTGAATTTCCCTCCCTTAAATTTCGCTTTTTATTTAATATTCGCTGGGTTTAAAATAATATCTAATTAAAAAAAACTATTTTAGTATACTGTAAAGACAATATAGAATCTAGAAAAATATATTTGAGACATTTAAATTTTTTATATACATTCCCAATCCCCTAGTGACAAAACCCCGCAATTCTATGTAGCCTGTGTTAATCCAGGATGTTAGCTATCCATGACAAATTGTATCAGATTTGGTCCAGCCTTTGGGGCGCGAATTAGTAATTCACAACCTAGGCTTTTTAATATTAGTGTGATGTAGAAACAAATTCAAGCGCCCTAATACTTTATACTTATAACTTATTTAACCTTTACAATACTTACTTATTTTAGGAGTATGAAACTCTAAATTAATAGCGGCCTGAATAGACCCAGAACGTCCTTTTAATTTCCCAGGGTTCAAGCACTTCTTATGGTCCCCACTCCAAGTGAAGCCAGGCATCAATTTCCCTAGATCAAACACCGGGGTACCAGACGTCCAGAAAGTCCCGAGGCTAGTATGAAATGTTTCGGCATCGCTGTGTAGCCCGTGGTAAGCTTCTAGCCACGCCTGCATCCCTAGTTGTTCATGCTCGGTAATTAAGAATATAATGTCTTTTGCCCAATATTTTTGTGCTGAAAACAAATGAATATATATGATAATAACTTCACACACACGCCCATGACTCTAAACTAATTACATATTTTAGTAACGAGGTTACTGATAAACTTACATATATATACATTTCTAAAAACATGTATATTATTCATAAACTACACCCAGGTCATAGGATCGTCATATCACATTATTTGTCATGTGTTAGAAACAAACTTACTACCGTCACTTGAGACTAGTATTGGTTGGTAAACCACTGTCAATTTCTTTACGTATGGCCCTGGCGTGACTCTATTCTGCCTGATGAAAAGCATAAGCAAATCCAAGAATTGTGGTCACCAAACGCATTGCGAATGCAGACAATGCAGCAGTGCACCATGGTGACCCACACCATGGCGGCCTAGTAATGCTTCTGCATCATCGGTCTCGCACTCACCAACGAAACACGACAGCACAAACGCTGTCATTTTAGGTAGATCTTCCGTGAGAGGTTAGTATCGCCGCGGTCGAACCGGCCCTACAGTGCTGAAATCAGTGTGGCTCTACTACCTTGTTATTTCCGAGATGAAGGTGGTTTGTGGAAGGTCGTCTGTGGGGTGACAGGTGAAGAATATCACCACTCCTATTGATCCGTGCTTGTACAAGAGCCGCCTAAGGGAGCGTCATTATTGCAAAGAGTAGAATTTTTTATATATATAGTATATATATAAGTATATGGAAAATATCTTTTCTAAAGAAGCCATGCCCACCCGTTCTTGGCTGTTGTTGTTCTTATAGGTACTTCCCAAAAACATAAAAAAGGTTTATTCATTTATATTTTACTTACGTCTAGCAAACTTGGCAAAGGCCAGCATCAAAGCAATGCCAGCAGCTGTCCCTTTCTGATGTGATGATAAAGAACGGTAAGGCGCCGTTACCACCAGAGCCTCCAATGAGGATGTACGAGGTGCCCGTAGTATACCATAGACATTAGTGCCAGTATAAACCTGAAAAAAGGTCATTTGTATGTAATTTTTTTAAGATCTTTTAGGTATACTTAATGTTTAAAGTTGTTCCAGGCGACTATAGGCTATAAACTTCACACTATGGCCTGAGAATCAATGAAAAATGGGAGGAGCTGGGAATCAATAAAAAAAGGGCCTAGTGCGATTTGGACTCGCGCACCGAGGGTTCGGTACAAGCTATAAAAATATTGGATGATGTAATTATAAATTTATGCTTTTCGCAATTGTTCCTTTATCTGTGCCATTATGGTTTGTACCAAATTTCAAGATTCTGAGTTCACAGGAAGTACCCTGTATATTTTGATTCCCTTACGATTGACGAAAATTTGCAGGTTGTATTGCAGGATTTCCTTTTGAGGTTCGAAATCCCGAAAAATATGAGGAGCTGGGAATCAATGAAAATTGAGAGAAACAAGGAATCAATGAAAAAATGGAGAGATCAGTCAATATTTGATATATTTTAAGACTCACCTGTTCATTACCTAAGGGGTAGTTCAATGTAAAATTGTGCGTGTACACTTCCAAATGGAGTTGTGACATCTTCGCCACCAGCCACGGTACTGGCATTGCATCACTAAACTCATATTTATCCTGAAAATATAAATTAACTATACTAAAGTAACATCATGAGTAATTAAATAAGTCTCACATTTTAAACTAAATTTCTCAAAAAAAATTATATTTAATTACATATGTAATTTTTATAGTCTAGAGCAAATTCAACAAGAAGGGTAATGTTTTGGGCCCCTAAACTACTGAACCAATTTAGATGATGATGATGTTCTCCTATGAATGGTGTCACCAGGGCCCATTAGAAAACCAGCATTAGACATTTTGTCTGACACAATAATGTATTGGGTCCATTTTTGGCCTTGCAAAATTGTTATAATGTTACATGTTTTATTGTTATTACTTTTTTTAGTTGCCAAAATAAATCATTTTTGTTCTTTCTTTCTTTCTTTCCTAGCTGACTACGGCCAGTCTCAACGGAGACCAGCCAACTATGCAGGAGATATTATAGTGCATAAGTGTGTGCGCAAACATAGGTGCACTCTCTGTACCCTCTCGCTCATAATCCGATCCGATCCGGGACGGTTAACCGACACGATTGGGGAGAGATCAGGAGCAGGACCGACAGCTTTACATGCTCTCCGAGTCAGGGGGGTACAGACCCCAACTTCCAAACTCCAAGCTGTTCTTAAGTATTTAATATAATAAAAAAAAATCAATGACACTTTTGGCCCGAACTAGGATTTGAATCCGAGACCTCTTGATGGCAGTTGCATACTTCAACCGTAAGACCAAGTAATTTACATGAATGAGGTGTCAATAGATTCTCAATAATAGCACGGGCGACATAGGCTTTATACATTTCTCAAAAAAAAAAAAACAAAAACCCATAATGTCCCACTGCTGGGCTCGGGTCTCCTCTCAGGAGAGGGTTAAGGCCATTCGTCCCCACGCTGGCCAAGTGCGGGTTGGGGACTGGCAAGAATACGTTGTGGCTACGTAAATCTTGCCGTTGGATGTTTTTATGCCGCCCGAAGGCCTCCAACTAAGCTTCACGACTGTTATCGTATGATAACAACCGGGACCGACTGCTTAACGTGACCTCCGAATCACGGAGACGCTCATGGTAACATGCCACCAGCGGTCACCCATCCAGGTACTGACCGCGCCATCGTTGCTTACCCTCGATGATTGTTTCTAATCACCGAGTGCAACTGGGCTATGAGCGCATACATTTCTCAAAAGTTTTAATATACTCAGGTCACAGTTGTTAACATTTTTTCTCGCAATATATGAGGTCACAAATCGACCTTGGTAATTTAAAGGGTTGTAGTAGCACTTGTTACTAATAAATTTGATTACCATTTTATAAACTATGAATTTACATCCATACAAACAAATAAAATATGATAATAATAAACACAGTACATGTACCATATATAGAAAATTTTTAAATTTTTATCTATATGTTGGACTGTTTGTTTTGACTAATCTTTGCAACGGCTGGACAATTGTGACGGAACTTTCACTGACAATATAAGGTGTAGCTTAGGCTACTTTTGTTTAATACTAGGTTCGCCTTGCGGTCTTGTCAGCAGTTGATGTGGATGAGGGCGGGTAACGTGGGGCTCAGTTAGTATATATATATAATGAATAAAACATGAACATTACAAAAGCTGTAAATAAAAGAAAAATAATGAAGTAAAAATTGTAAATGGCAAAGGCAAAAAAAATTATAATCCAATTACACAAAAATCTTTAAGTTAGTAAATATGATATTTCAAAGTGAAATCTATTAGCTTTATTAGCTACTAAAACACTAAAATATCTAAATTTACTTAACCAGTAACCTTGTATTTAAAACTTTATGAAAGAGGTTTGTCTTCTTGAGAAGGGAGTTAACCTAAAAGTAAAATGTTTAAGCCACCTTCCGTTTGTAAAAACTTTGACTTGAATTTGTACACACAGCCATACAGTACAGCCGTAGGTGAAAGCTAGTCTTATATTAATCTATATACAAATTTGGGTAGCAAAAGCTTTATACCCTTCTTTATAATAATAGAAGAAATTTGGCACAGTTGAAGATTTTATGGAGAAGGACTGCAAAAAGCTTAATAAAAAAACATTTAATTTATTTTGGGCAAACTTTGACCACTGGGCGACCATTGCTACATATTTAATACATACAGACAGTCGTGTATGAGTAGTCTAAGTTATTATTAACAGTAATACGTCTTTTTGTCAAATAAAACATATCTTACCTCCAGTTCTTGTAAGAATTCGTTATAAAACTGATTAGCCGAGTGTTCGCCATTAAAATCATTTGTAACCAGGCCTGGAAGGAGCGCATTCTCAGAGAAGTAAGTCTCGTTGTTAAATTCTTTATTGCCTAACATGATAAACCATACTAGGGCTACAACATAAAGCAGCAGAGATAAGGGTTTATGAACTTTTTTCAACACTATAACCCATTTCACCGACCCGTATTCAGGGTCTGATAAGAGACCCATGATGACGAATACCAAATTATTTGTTAAATGAAATGTTTGTCTAGGCAGATGTCAATTTAATTCATTTTAATTTTATCAACGATGAACCTATATCAGCTCCATAAAATCGCCGCCTGTGTTTTTGTGTGGCTGTGACATATTTTTGACATTATTGACAATGATTTAAAAATATCAGATAGGTCCATAAGGTTTTTTAATGTTAGAATAATAGGCTTTTGAAATTCATAAGATGGAAAATCAAAATAGATTTTTATAAAAATCACTATGTATATGTAGATGTTCTAACTTTTAAATTCTGATAATATACTTCTTGATGATCCAAATAATTTCATAAGTGTAATTTAGCAGGAAAAACTATCAATAATTAGCGTATTGTAATAAAAAGAAAAAGCGTTTTGTTCCATTGTTTGTATTGGTTTCTTGAAATTGAGAGATGAATAATAATATTTATAATTAAAATATTAATATTCTATTAAAAGGAACATAACATCAAGCTGCAACATTTGAGTTCTTAGATTTCACAAATCCATGTCATATTTCTTGAAAATAAATGATATCATGTAGTTATTTCTAACCCACTCCTAAAAAGGACGAGGTTATCAATTCGACCGTATTTTTTTATGTTTGTTATATATGTCCTCATAACATTCAACTGGGTGAAGTGATTTTGATGATTCTTCTTGTATTTTATGATGATGATGACCCGATTTCAATTGGGTCCAGTTCTTGACGTCGATTTTTTTGTTAAAATGAATGATTATGTTTTAGACAATTTTAGATTGTTTGTCTAATTTAAATTTCCCGCTAAGTATTGTTTGAGCTATGAATACTTCTTTATCAACTGAAATTGAAATGATATCGTACCTATACGACTGGTGTATTGAGCAAAATGTGTGTTGAGAATATTTACTAAAAAACGTATTCGATCAATCAATCTAGCTTTCATAGTACAAGCTTAGTTTGAAACTACACAGAAGGCGTTGTATGTCAGATCACAAACAAAAAATTTTGAGATTATTTACAGTTATAAAAAGGGTTATATTAGTAAGTAGTTGTTCGTATTTGGTCACGACATGGTCAAGACAAGTGCAGGTGTTACCTAAATCAATTATTTTTTAAGTTTTCGTCTTAAATAGCTCGTGTCCTAACTAAAGCTCTATAGAAAATAAAAACTAAAATCCAACAATATGTAATACACAGTCTTTATAAACAATTTATTACATTATTTATAAAAAAAGGTCAATCTTCTCATTACACAATATGTCAATCCACCAGTATTTTCGAAATTCTTTTTCTTCGATGCTCTTCATGCTTGCTTCAAGCTACAATTTTCCTCATTTCAATCCCCGAACTAACCAAAAGGGATTACTATTCGCCTATTTTTTCGGGTACACAGGCAGGAGGATATCATCTGTGTAAATTACTTTTTAATGTTTTAATGTTTACGATAAAGATATCCAGCTTCAAATGTTTTTTGAACAATTTCAAATGGCACTTTTCTTGTTTCCCTCATAAATAAGAAGGCTACAATCGCCGAAACTACACCCATCATAGCAAATGCGAAGAAAACTCCATTTAATCCAACAAAACTGACAGCGGGTTCGAACAGCAACAGCACTAAAAAGTTGGCTAAAAACATGCTGAACATTCCAACTGTTGTACTGAAGGTTTTCAACTGGAACAAAATAATAAATATGTATATATATCATATAATTATGTCAGCATGGTTTATTACACTTTGTTCAACTGAGTGATATTATCCGGGTGAGTAAAGTATACTTTTGGGTTTCCTCATTTCACCTTGGAAGTATTTCACCTAGGTGATATCACCCAGCTGCAATAATTCAACTAAAGCAGTGGCCTTTGTTCACCTTGGAATTGATTCACCCAGGTGAACAAAGTGTAAAAAATATCAGCATGGGTGTCTGGGTACACAGGCACCATGTTTTGTAACGCTCTAAATTCTCAGTGTCACAGAGCTGAATATATTCGATGCCGAGTGCAGTATTCTGTTCATTCGTCAAAGACGACCGACCAAAAAATTTACAAATATTTATTTTATTCATTCTCATTTAATTTTAATCTCAATGAAGACAATAATATGTAATATTACAGTTTTATGAAGTGTTTGAAAATATTGTTTGTTTTTCGGTGTATTTATATATATATATTTCTTTGGCACACCCTAGGGCCTAAACGGCTTGACGTATTTTAATATAAGTGGTGTCAATAGATTCGTCTTAGTCGTAAGAGTGACACAGGGTACAACAAATAAAAAAAAAAATTATGTATTCCAAAATTGAAATCTGATGATGAAACGGAGTTGAGTTTTTTTTGATAATTCATTACTTTAACTTTCATTTCAATGAAAAAGATGTCGTTAACAAGTAACGAATTATTTAAATTATTAAACAAAACCCGACTGCGTCAATATCTAACGTTTTATTAAATTCATAAGTTCAGTCGCTCAGCGTGCTATGGAAAGGGCTATGCTCGGCGTTTCTCTAAGGGATCGCATCAGAAACGAGGTGATCCGACAAAGAACCAGGGTCATCGACATAGCCCACAGGATTAGCAAGCTGAAGTTACAGTAGGCTGGCCACATTTGCCGAAGAACCGATAACCGTTGGGGTAAACGAGTTCTTGAGTGGAGACCGCGTCTCGGCAAACGTAGTGTAGGACGTCCACAAGCCAGGTGGAGCGATGATTTGCGCAGGACGGCTGGCAGGAGCTGGATGCGAGAAGCCATAGATCGAACTAAGTGGCGTGAAATTGGAGAGGCCTATGTCCAACAGTGGACTGCGATAGGTTGATAATGATGATGATGATTATTATTAAATTCATTGATGAACTGAATAGATAGAAAAAACAGAAAAGAAATTTTTTTTATTTTATTTTGATGTGCCCAGTGTCACTCTCACGATTAAGACGAATATATTGACATCACTTACATAAAAATACGACAAGCCGTTTAGGCTCTAGAGCGTGCCAAAGAAATATACATACACACATACAAACACTCCAAAACATAACCCTCCTTCTTTTGCAGTCGGGTAAAAAGGTGATTCTCTAATTAAGTGAGAATGTTCTTATAAAAAAAATAATCATACTGTTGCTGACTGACAAACTAAACCGTTATTCTACGGACGTTTTCTGTAATTCAAAAATATATCAATGATGGATTAAATAAAACATCCAATTTACCTGCGGACAAACACACTCGCCAACTTGTACAAATAGTACGTTTGCAACGCCTATTTGAGAAAATAAGCAGTATATTACTATTGTCAATGGTATAGCCCATTCAGGCGCCCAGGACCAACGTAACAAACTCCCAAGTAAAGCCATTGATATGGCTGCCATTAGGCTAGACGAGATCATTAGAACCTGTAACATGTAAAAAATCAAAATGACAAGCAGAACGATAAATAAAATTAATATGCTGGTGGGCTAATAATAATATTTACTTACTCTTCTCGGTATCATATCAGTTACAACGATAGCCATAACACCAGCAAGAGCCAACACGATTGCCAGTAGCACGGAACACAAATCTGGGGAGATATTAGGAGCGGCTCGACGGAACATTTGTCCCGCGTAAGTCTGTATACCAATCATGCCCATACATACAGATAAGATCATTTGTATAGCCATTAACACGAAGGCTCTTTGCGATGATTTTGAATCACCTGAAAAAATAAAATTAAAAAGTAATTAACCAGAGACAAACGTGAAGAAACAGAAAAATACTAGTGACAGGTAGGTAAAATGGAGACGTCCTTAGTGAGCTTCAAATGTTTTGTAACAATTGCTGCTTTTGTATTAGGCGAACATAAGTGCTTAGAGCTCGCGCTGTCGTATGAAAGTATAATAAGAAGTCCTTACAATAAGCAAATGTTCCAGTTACTATTTGTCGAGAAACTATATAAAATATATTTAAATTGTATACATATTACAATCACTATCATTAATTAGTTTTTGATTTCATGTACTTAGAATAGTTGTTAAGAATGCTGTTTGAACATAAAATGAGGCGTTTGTTGTCTTAGCACTCGTACTTTAGAGCTGCTAACAACCCGATCAAGTTGGTTCTAGCATTTTGTACTTTTTGAACCTATAATGTAATCTATTAGTATTAATCTAAGTGTGGCTTTCCCTTTCCTTTCCTTTCAAGTTCAAATCTTTTTAACAACAGGTATTTTTTTAATTGTTTTACCTATTTTCTTTTATTACCGTATAAAAACTTTAAACAATATTTCTTTATGCTCTGTTTACACTTTTTACCTGGCGTTTATAACGTTTGTGGTTGTGTAGTCATTCTAGCACTCGGGCCTAAAGGCGACGGCGCGACTGGACGGTTTACTTGCTTTTACCATGTCAAAGAACAGAACTTTAAGGATTAAGTTTTTTCCATAGTTTTCAAAACCAAGGCAAACACAATGTTTAAGCAAAAGAAGCTCAGAAAATTAACAAGAACAACAGTCTAAACGGGCTAAAATTAATAATACTAGTTCAAAATGTAACAACAATACTCCTATTAATACCGTAACGAAACTAGTACAAAACATAATACCATCCGTCAAAAAAGATGGTGCGACATGGCATACGCGGGTAAGAGAGAAGAGGGGCATCACATTTCGTCGAAGTGCGGAGCTAACCGATCGGGATGATTGTGGAAAGCAAATAAATTTCAAACTACTAGGGCGTCATAACGACGTAGAAACTCACTTCACTATGCTCCGAAGGCAAGACAAAGTCTCTTCGATATTTTTTTGTAGTGATACGAGCATGCGAGTGATACCGATCGCGCCTTTTGCCACAACGTCCGGCATTTTGTCGACATCGATGACGATTTGAACTACAGAATGCACCAGGCGGACATGAACAATACAGAGAAACTTTACTCGTGTAAAGCATTATCACTTTATCAGTATTATTAAACAGTAGTCAGAGTATGAGTTCACACGTGGTTTATGCTTGAATTTATTTAATTTGACTAAGTACGATTTTATAAATTATTACTTTTCTTGCTTATCGCAATACTATATAAATAAAGAATAAGGACAGTATATTACTTACGCAATATCTTCCAGGGATTTTGATCAACATTTTCGAGTCTTAAGTCTTCCTGGTTCAAATCATCTTTTTCAATTAATTTAGCGTTTGGAAGACCTGAAATTTATATAAATTTTAAAAAATATTTTTATTTAGGTAACCATCAGAAAGAAACACAAAGTCTAAGTCTTATGATTTTAAAGATTAGAATTGTTATTTATTGAAAATAAGAGAAATTACTATTTTTTTCAATAAAATATTTTTTTTTTATCACGCTTCGGCATGCATGGGCCGGCTCGACCGGAGTGATACCACAGCCTCACAGAAAACTGGTGTGAAACAGCGCCTGCGCTGTGTTTCACCGAGTGAGTGAGGATACCAGAGGCCCATAATCCAACCCTTCCCCTCATCCCATCCTCATCCTCCAAGGCCGGCAACGCACTTATGACGCCTCTGGTGTTACGGGTGTCCTTGGGCGGCGGTAATCGCTTACCATCAGGCGATGCGTCTGCTCGTTTGCCCCCTATTCTACAAAAAAAAGGTACCAGTCGGTCCACGGTCCTTTACGTGTGGTTGATCTGTTTGAACTGTGGTGGCGTGTAGCATTGTACTAATATTAACTACGTTGCGAATAGGTGCTTATTCTGTAATCAATATGATATAGTGAAACTCACCGGTATTACTGTTGTTAAGCAGTCTCTGTTGATTTCGCATAAAAGCAAATTCTTCTAATATATCTTGACTTACGGCTGTCGCACCGCGATAAAATTTAAGCGATAATAAACCCTCCTGCGAATAAAACGATAAAAGCAATACTATGAAATACTTTGTTGCACTGTTATTCAAATAACGTTTAGCGAACTTTGAAATTGAGTAATGTTTATTTTTCATAGATAAATAAAGACACCTAAAGGAGAATGGGCAAAGTGGTCTACCTACTCAACACTAATGAAACTTATGTCAGTGAAATGCTTATTTTTAGTACTTAATTACATTCTATGGAAGCACCGCAGTAAGTTCTGGGGTTCAAGATAGTATCCGAGAATAACGAAAATCATCCCCTTCCTTATTTTTCTGTTTTACGGTCAAAAGTCATCATTGTTTATAGCTGGTACCTGTAGATACGAGCAAGAGGGCATGTATTCCATCGCACGCGCAGTGTACTTTCTTATCTTCCTGCTCCCTCCATTCCAATCCTTCATCTTCGCTTGTCGTTGTGCACTGTGCATTTCTTTGTTATAATAGGATTTTGAGTTTTGCTTTTATTTCAAACTGTGCGTGTTAATTATTGAACTTCGATTATTTTTTAAGTTTATTATAAAAATGTAAGAACACAGACGAAATTATGTGTGTGCAGCCGTTCTATTTGACATGTGAGAGCGCCGACATTTGATAAGTCAAAACATCATACAGTCAAGACTTTTCGTTGAAGAATATATAAGGAGTAATAGTAATAAAGTATTTACAATACTAAGTTATGGATAATACATAATTACAGTAGGTATGTATAAAGCCAAAAATATATCTATTTCACTCACTCTCGATACACCTTATCACATGCTAATTTTTACGCGGAAAAACGGATTTCATTATAAACCGGTTTAGCATCTGCACAAAAAGTGCACAAGTGGTGGTGATGGCAGAGAGGTGACTTTACGTGGATAGTTTGAGTTGATAATATTTTCGAGTCTTTTTCTTTTCTTTTTATCCTGTTGTTATATTTTGTTTGGTTATATCCATACATGCTCACATACAAATTACTATAAAGGCCTCGATGCAAACTGTCGACCTTTTAAAAATATAAAATTTGGTGTCAGATATCCTTTGAACAAGTTGTGTTCACCTGTCACCGTTGTTGGCAAATAATTGACACTGCAGAAAGAACTCATAGAACATTTGTTAATGTTGGAACTAACGAAGAAAACAACAGAATATACGAAGCATAGATGAAACCGGTTTCACCAGAACCACTTCAACCATCCAACTCACCACAGGTTCGTAAGAGCTTCAATTACTGCTAGCCGTTGTATATTTAGGGGGTTGTTTACACGAAACCCGTCACCGAATACCTAATCACATAAAAGTTCATATGCTAACTTCTTACAATTTTTATATACCACCAAGTGCTCGTTTTTGTAACGAACACATGACAGCCCAAGACTGGAACCAATTGTTAAATGAAGATGTGTCTCACTATTTTACAAATGACCACATAATGGACATAATATCAGTGTTTAGAACAGCACTGGAGAACCCGTCACCAGTTTTCAATTTTTAATTAGACACTATTGACGAAAACGAGTTGCGACACTGGACTTGACACACAATCGCCGAGTTTCGTATGGTGATCGAGCAAACACGGTCACTACTTGAGCAGTCGAATAAACCGAACGTGGTTTTTAAGTGGCTTTCTTATGAAACTCTGAAGCGGAAAACCAAACAAACGCATAGCGTCCTTTTACAATATATCGCGCCAAACTTTTGAACGCCAATTAGTGATTGGTAGGGAATGTCTTTTATCAGATTTTGTGCCATTACATTTGGGAATATCACATCGAAAGAAATGAAGCATTAAATAAGAATTTACTTATTCCAAAAACCGTTTTTGGTGACCCTGAAAATACAAAACCATGGTGATGGACCATACATTATCATACAAAAAAGTAGCAATTTTTTGTTTCAACGTCACAGCTATAGTTTGCACAAATACAGAAACCTATTAAAACCCATTCTCATTGTATACAATAATAGATACATTATTGACGTAACTGGCCCTTACGCAGCAATTACGTCACATGCCACCATAGTGAGTAGTATTATGAATGACCAAGACAGTCAATTCCATTGGTTTTCCTCCACGAATCATGCGTTTATATTGGATCGTGGCTTTAAGGACGCTCTACCAGATGTAGAAGCAAGCGGCTAAAAAAAGAAATAGTTCGCAGCTTTCCACAGATCAAGCAAACTTATCACGCCTTATAACAATTACAAGACAGGTAGTGGAGGTTGTGAACGGAAGGTTCAAAAGGGACCTTAAGTTTTTGCGAACCGATAATTTTAATAGGTCCGTACATTATATTCTACTTATTATATATATTATATGTTTGAGAACTTCCGAGTTGCTGCTGCACTACTTGATGCATTCCATCTGCCAATTGCAGATAATGCTTATGCCGACCAAACATTAACAATAATTGAAGAAAGAATCAACTCAGAAAATTATCTGGCAGAATATCATGTACATCATCAACAACCCATAATGTCCCACTGCTGGGCTCGGGTCTCCTCTCAGGAGAGGGTTAAGGCCATACGTACTGGCAGAATATGTTATACATAAAAACTTAAACAGGCAAAGGGTCGTGTTTTCAGCTTTGGCGGCTAACCTTCCAGAATTGCAGATTTTCCACATTTGGAAGAAGAACACCTGATTCTTATCACCTAATGAACATACCATATCAAGATAGCTGCATCATACTGTGCCAGACATTTAAATAACGGTCTATTATAACGAAGTATACAGAGAGTATGACACAAATGATTTGGATGAGTTTGTCATAGAAGTAAGTAATGATGGGTTTATTTTGAGGGCCAGGATACAGTTCCGCCATACCAGAGCCAAACAATATTATACCTATATATTAGTTAACAGAAATGAAGAAGGAAGAGATGCATTTAGATATTATTATTGTATGTGTTGGACAGTACTGGACGTCGTGCTGTTGGTACTTCTGCACATGTAATTTCAATATTTCGGTTTATGTTGGGCCATGCATCAGGACGGTTTTCCGGATGGCGTAAGAAAGCGGTTCCCGGATTACTCCCGTCTCGGGCGCAGAGTGGCACACCGTGTGGTTTTTAGCCGGTTCGATTCCGACACACCACCCCGCCGCAAACCCCGGTAGGGTGAAGGCCCGAGAGGGTTTTCATAAGTAAAAAAAAAATATCAGGACGGTTTCGTACCGCCTGCTGCTAGCCCAAACAATAAAATTCTGGATGTAAGTATTAATTAAAACTAATGATAAACGAACGTAACATAACAATATAGCCTTTATTTTAAAATTTTCTTTTTTTCATTGAGAAAAACTCCCATTTATTTAGACCTAAACGCTAGCCATAATTCGATTATGGGCTTATTAGTTACCGATTACCACAGAGGGCGTTAGTGTCGGATAAGTAGACCAACGTTCATACATTTTTGCCCAATCTCCTTTGGCAAACTCGTTATTTTTTTTGTAGATTACTTCCATTTGTAGATTCAGTGAGTATATTATTATAATACCTATTTCGCTTATGCATACTCAAGTTGAAATGCCAAATCTACTTTCACATTAAAATATATATGGTTATCTTAAAAGAGAGATCTATAATAACCAATTGACTTTAGTAACTTGTGAATATTCCATTTGTAGCTCATTTTGTTCAAAATTGTATTAACATAATATGTGCAACAATGAGTGCACATTTTTTTATTAATAATAAAAATATTTTTAATGATAACTTTCTTATTCCCTTACCTCTTCCTTTCCCATTTTCAGCAAGTACGGAGGTGTTTCTTTAAGAAATGACAAAGCTACTACCAGGCTGACAGCAACTGATAGATTTATATAATTTATAACGTCGTAGCTGCAAAACCACCCTAATATATATGAGACTAGAGTTCCAATATTGAAGAAAGAACCCAGAACCGTAAGGAGAGTCCCTCTTATGGACAGTTGACTTATTTCAGATATGAATATGTATCCTAATACTATTTGCAGTGCACCAGCAAGTCCAAATATGAATCGACCAATCACAAGTTGTACAACACTTTTTGCAGTTGTTATGATGGACCAAGCGAGCTGAAAATAAACATATTTAAGGTTATACTAAAAGGCAAAGATTTTATTTCATGTTAAACACTAATTTATAGAAACAGTAGGTATTTAAGTAAAATTTTTGTATTTGATAACAGTGGCGTAGCTAGGCATGGGCGAAGTGGGTCCTCGCCCACGGCCTCGCACTTAAAGGGGGCCTCGCGAGGCCTCTTTCAATGCGATGGCGCCGGACTTAAAATTTCCCTTTCTTTTTAAATTAAATAAAAACCTAAAAAGTACTGGCCACATTTGTCACATACTGGCAACACAAGTCAGTTTTGAAAAACAGCAAAGATCAGAATAATTTTGGAAAAAAGGGAACATTTAAAGTATGAGAAGTAATTAATTCAGATTAAGACAGTTGTTCGTTTGTTTCAAATGGTATATTAATGATGAAACTTGTAGTTTTTTTTGGCTTAAGTTAAATCCCATAAAATTTTGTCTTCTTTAAAACCAAAACTTAAAAAAGATACGATTTTTTTGTACCTGAAATAGACAATGTAAAACATAGATTCCAATTTTACGCTTCACAAAGACACAGCAGCATTTCGCTGTTTTTTAATTTACCAAGTGTGACCTAATTGTTTTCTTAGTTCGTTTTTTGTTTGTTAACTTGCAGTTTCTGTGCTCCTCATAAACGGCTGAACCGATTTTAATAAGAAAAGTTGTGGATTCGAGTACGGTTTATATTCAGAATTCGGCAAGGTGTTACCCCTTTACAACTGTAATTGTACAACAATAGCTGCGTGTACCACTTATCTAGTATATAGCATAATAACGCAGGACTTATCTAGTGTATATGGAACTGTGTTTGTTCGGGTGGAATATTGCAATTTAATTTTGTAGCAAATATCTTCAACTGATTGTGCTGAAATTTTGCAAGCATATGTATATAGCGTGACAATGTGATATTACAAAGACAGGGAGCTGATAGGATGCTGGAGCCGGAAGGTGGTCAAACAAACTAAGTAGTGGAACGGCGCAACACCGTCGAGTTTGGAATCGTTTGATTCGTCTTGACGAGTACTTTATGTTTTGGTATTATCCAGGGTCTGATAATGGAGCCGGAAAGTGGTTATAGAAAGTCTATAATGAAACGACGCAACACCATCGAATTTGTATTGTACAGTAAATTTTCGGGAGAATAAAGAACTTCAAATAAACGATCCAGGAAAATGGAGCTATCCGATAATCGATGCGCACCGTCATGATTTAGTTCAATGATCTACATTTTGTTGGGGTGCTCCCCTCTTATCTTAGCAATATATATAGCTAATAGCTATAGAAATAATTTGTGGATATTCCACAAAATGAAAACGGAAGATACTTTGCGAGTTTTTATTAAACGAGAAAATTGAGTAATGGCGAAAGTCAGCATCGTATCCACGATTTAATCCACGGTTAATATATTCAACTTTACGGGACAAAGTTTATTGTTTCAGTTGTAAACTTTGGCCTCTGGCTTGCAAACACAGCTGATTCTAGGCTGTGATGACTGGAGACACCTATATACTACTCTTGAACGCCACGGAAATTAGAAGGAATAAAGAAAAAGTATGATTCAAAGGATACTGTTTGAAAAAGGTATTAAGTATGGAAAGACGTGATTCAAGAATGTCAGAAACATTGGTAAAATTAATTACTTAGCTTCCCATAACTTGGCTTTTTGAGGTCATATTGAATCTCGTTGGAAATAGCGGGACACTCCATAACCTCTTAAGTCGTATCAATGAAAAACAGTTAAATAATCACTACTTAAGTCCGCAGATACAAAATGAACTTAATTCATTAATGTCACAAGATGTTATCTCTGAGATTAAAGGAAAAATTAAACAAACTAAGTACTATGCTATAATGCTGGATTGCACAAGATCGAAGCCTGTTTAGTAAGACAAATTTATTAGGTAGATCTTGGGAACGAAAGAAAAGGGGCCTCGCTGATGTCACTTCGCCACGTCTATATAAGTCCATGCAACGCCACAGTTTGGTAAAACCTCACACCTTGAGACAGATTTTAAGCTCTTAGGGTCCGGATGTCTTATGAAAGCGGTTCCCGGACCCCTCCCGTCTTAGGCGCAGTGGCTCACCGTGTGGTTTAAGTCGGTTCGATTCCGACACACCGCCCGCCGCAAACCCCGGTGGGGTGAAGGCCCGAGGGGGTTTGCACATGTAAAAAAAAGGTATTAAGCTATTAAATATTTAGGTATTAATTTGTTAACGATATAAAAATAAAATATTGAAACACTTAATATTTTTTACATAGATTCTAAAGTTTAACTAAAGCGGAGGCCAAAAATAACTTTAAAATATGCCCTAAACTGATACGAAAATATTTAACATGACTAATTCTGAAACTTGTATTTAGCGTAGTTTAACAGAAAATATTCATAAATTTATTTTATTCATATTTTACTGTTTGATGACTCTGCCTAATCTGTAAGCCTAAGCAAAGAGGTAAATAGAAAACATAATCTTTTTATATATATGGGGGCAAATGAGCAAACGGTATGTTGGTACGCGCGGTACGGTATCTGAACTGATGATATGATACACCTGGGTACGATGATGCCACCATTGCAAATTTATGACTCGCCCTTGCCCCATTTTGAGGCCGGTATCGAGACCTTAGCACCGGTTTTCTGTGAGGTCATGATATCATTTCGGCTTACCTGGCCTATAAAAGCTGGTAGCTGGTCTTAATATATAGCACTATTGTTTATTTAACGTCATACAAAATACACAGTCCTTAATCTATCAGCTAATATTTCCTTTCCGCTGATAAGATGTGCAACTAAAGGTTGTGATTGAACTCATAAAATAAATAATTTCAAGAAACTATCGAAGTAGACTATACACTTACCACGTAACAAAGGCCTGTTAGAACTATACTTCGTTTACGTCCAATTTTCTCATTGATATATCCAGGAAATAGAATAGTGGATAAACAACCAAACATTCCTATTGAACCTAGGAGATTACTATCGGTTTTCGTTATTGGGTTTCCTAATGGAGAATTTTCTGACTCTAGAATTTTGAGTGCGTAAGATGGCCATACTATACCAGAACCATTTAGGAACACGAATACTGCAACTGAAGACAAAACAGATTTTAAGATTTGTAAAATATGGTTATTTTAATTTATATACGCATGTCATTAATGTCCTTTATTTTCTTCTCCTTGACGAAGATCACCCATCAGTCTCAAAATAAGTCGAGAACATTTGTTTTATATTGTACAGGGGATAAAATTACACATCATCTGATAGTGCTTTGAAGATTTTTGAGTATCCACTTTATGTATAACAGAAAGGAAGCCGATTTGTACTCCGGTAACCACTAGAGTTGGGTCGTACTAGGTAAGTCAGGTACTTGCTAATCTTAAGCAATACCTAATCCACCTAATCTTCCTAATCTCATTCACAAACCATTATTTGATACAATCTCAATCTTCCTATTGCTAATCTTAATTTTTAATATCGTTATTAGGATTTTATATATGTGATTGTTGGATCATTATATTACTTGAATGACTAGGATTAGGCATGCATTAGCAAACTGTGAAGTGTTGTTTGTGAGGTTTATTTATATCTTATAGCGTGAAATACCGGCACTTACAGAATGTCTAACTATAATAATTCAATCATAATTAGGCTGAAGTCTCGAGATGTATTTATGACTGTAAATCCCTGAATGCACCCGTTGCACGAATTTGGTCTTCTTTCTGGTATATGTTGTGTGACTTTGCTCTTCTGCGTAAATCTGATAAGGATACAGCACATGCTGCGAGTGAGCAAGAAAGACGGATCAATAAAGTATCCATTGTATAACGCTGTCTCGCTTTCTATAGCTCCAGATGTGTAGCGAGATGGTGAGATAAGTTGCAACATGTAAGTGAGTAAGATAGCTCAGGAATAGGTGGGAACGTATGCTGAAGATTCGATTTTACGTTTTATGAACACGAAGATTAGGTGGAACAGGTGGATTATACACATTAACTAAACGGGATTAGGTGCAGCTTAATCTCGTAAAATACCTAATGCTCGCATCTGTTCTAAGAAATAAGCCTCATCTCTAGTAATTACATTCGCTATAGTCCTTAAAATGTATCTTGGTCTCTATGACAGATAGCTACGAACCCAACGAAATAACTTTAAGCAGGTGATTTTATTTTTCGACTGCCTCGGTGCCGCGGCGATTACGACTGTTGAATTAAAGGTATCGGGGTCGATTCCCGGGTCGGACAAAATGTTTCCATGATAGACAAATATTTGACTGTAGGTAAAAATCAATAAAGGAACGGTATTCAATACCACTTTTTTGTAAGGTTGATATCACGCCGTAACATTTGACCTCCCGCTGTAAAGCTAACATTTCCAATAGCAAATATTTAGTACAGAATTTATTATGGTACATATATTTTCGGGAGTAGGAAGTAATGATTAATATGTGAACGTGAATAGTTACAACTTTTATATTTATTAAAATTATGAGACAAATACATTGGCATAGGTACATTTATGAAATTGATAAGATATTAATTAAAATATTGCTACAATTATATATATTTTTCATTATGTTATATCAGAATCGAATTTAATTTGAAAACACACTATCCCATGTGGACGGAGGATCACCACCGCTATTCATTCTGAGCGAATCGTAAGAGCCCACTAAGGGAACACACTACGCTGAACAATAGCACTGCTAAGAGGAGGTTACTTGAAACAAACTACACTAACCTGTCTGGATAGTGTGTGCTATACTATACTATATCCAGATAAGGACTGCCAGAAGCTGATGATGACGAAAATATGTAAAAGACAACTTACGTAACAAAGAAACTGAAATTTGAACAGTTCGCGCACCCATTATTTAATTCAGTGATGTAATTTAAATTCTATAATTCAAATTAAGACGCTATTCTATACCAGTACTTGCTTTTATATAATTAATAAGATTGTATTGCATTTTATTTATATAGATTTATCATGAACAGATAAATAAATCTTTCTTCAAATATGCATATCGAAAAGACTGACTAAGAAATATATCTCTTATGTATGTTCAAGCGCATATGGCACTATAAATGCAAATCTATTATTTGTATAAGTGTAAAACTTATACGACATAAAATAGTCGACTTTTATAAGTATAGGGTCTGTTAGTCAGTCTGTATTGTGTGAAACATTTCAAAAAATTCTGGTTATCTACCAAATGCTGTCATTGATTTATGGAGGAACGGGTCACAAGTTCCCCTAACACAAAGGGAGGACCCTCCGACCAGGCGAGTTGATCATGCATGGCGGGCCACTGCTCAGTGGTTGATATTGGGCAATTGTATATATGTTAATCGGCAAGAGAACTTCTATTGCGCGATGCAAGATTGGTAGCCGTTACATCGTAGTTCAGTGTATCTTCTGTAGATGGCGTTGTCATATATTTTTGTTGCCGCTGTATGTGGAAGTCGCCACATCACTTCCCTCCAGACCAGAACAGACCAGAGGTCGATATCTCCGCAACAGAGCACAGACAGCTGACTCATCCAGTCAGCTGTCTGTGTTCTGTTGCGGAGCTTGCCAGTGCCGGGAGTGAGTAGTTCCAGTGAGTCGGAACCGAGTGCTGCAAGTTCCAGTGAGTCGGAACTGAATACCGCCTGTCCCAGTGAGTCGGGGCTGAAGTCCGCAGATCTCAGTGAGTCAGGACTGCATGTGGTGCGCGGTGATGCGGTGAGGCCCCCAGTGAGTCGGGGTGGCTGCTGCGTAGAAGGGAGAGAGATGCTCTGCCTACATGGACCGTAGGTGCAGTGTGCTGTGCCTAGACGCTGATGAGGCCGCAGGGGTAACCAGGCTGGAGCGGTCGTTTCCTGCATGTAGTGTATCCCTGTTGAGTCCGAGGTTGCTGGCTGGCTGAGACTTGCTGTGTGGGAGTGAACATGATGGTGGCGCGCTGACAGTTGTTGATCTGCTCCTTGGGAGATTGCTTCAAATCACATCAGGGTTGAAAACTGTGGAGGAACGGGTTGGAGGATCCTCCAATACAAAGGGAGGATCCTCCAACCAGGCGAGGTGATCATGCCTGGCGGGCCACTGCCCTACGGTTGATGTTGGGATGTTGTATATGCTAATCGGCATTGCGCGATGCAGGTCTGGTAGTTTCTTCGTACACTCCGTTACCCAGTAGTTCAGTGTATCTTCAGTAGATGGCGTTATCATATGTTTTTAATACCGCTGTATGTGAAGGATTAATCAAAATAATCAATTTTAAATGTAAATCATGCATTTTTAATTTCTTTATTCCTTCTGTCGTGTGATGATGGAATAAGAATATGAAGTGTCACCACCCTTATTCATTCCGCTTTACCCATAAGAAGTGACTGTCGTAAGAAGCGAATAAGAGAGGACAACTTAGTAAGACTACAGCGCTGAAAAGAGATGGAGAACTTGAAACAAACTCAATACCAACCCCCCTGGTCATCGTGCTATGGTAGACTAAAACCGTGGAGGAGCCACGTTTCGGCACGAATGGGTCGACTTGACTAAAGTGATACAACTGCCTACAGAAAACCGGTATAAAACAGCGCCTGTGTTGGGTATCACCGAGTGAGTGACGGATAATGGAGGCACATACCCCAACACCTCCCCCATCCCCTCCCATCCCTCAAAGGCCGGTAACGCACTTGTGACGCCTCTGGTGTTGCGAGTGTTCATAGGCGGCACTAATCGCTTACCATGAGACGACCTGCTTGTTTGCCCCCTATTTTATAAAAAAAAATTACCTAAGCCATTTTTTTACATGTGGGAACCCTCACACCCCCCCATCGGGGTTTGCGGCAAAGTGGTCGGTCGGAATCGGACCGACTAAAACCATACTGTGTGCCACTCTGCGCCTGAGACGGGAAGGATGCGGGAACTGCTGTTATTAATACGTCCGGACTCTTCCAGCGCCTGCCCACACAGAAGCGGGCACCGTCTAATAGGAAACTCTCTAACTAAGCGACATACGGCACACGCGTACGTCGCCCCTTCGCGGCTGGCGCGTACTTAAGCGGATGGAGGGGAAAACCCGTCCCGACCTTCCGCGGCCACACTCAGGGCGGCATGAGACGCTAATAAGCGCGCCTCCACCGCCCGGTTCACTGGCGGCGGATCGGGTCCGAGTGGAGGTCGTCCACCTGGGCCTTCTCCGCCGCCTCCTTCTGCGAGATGACGTCTTCGCAGAAGGACCGCGGTAAAACTGCTGTCGCTACCGACCATGGAGCGTATGCCGGTAGCGAGAGATCTCCTCTGATGACTGCAGAAAGGGCCCGATGCTGCGGCGCCCAGACGGATCATACCGCCAGCGTGTGCTGGGACGAGTCTTCACTGCAGTCGCAGTGGTGGTAGGCATCTCTGACCATTAGTTAGTTAGGTAACTGTCCATTAAGACCTTCTGGCTTTACTTCTACGTACTCTGAAATATTAAAACAACATGAAAGCCCACACTATTCTAGAACTTTCTAGAAGATTGTTAAGTTAGTATTTCATAGTTCATGAATCTTAAATGGGGTGATATTCTCTCTCACAGAAGACTAACCTAAAAAGACAGCATGCTGTCATGTTTCGTTGGTGAGTGCGAGACCGGAGGCCCAATGATGCAGAAGCAACTCAATAGGATAATGTGGATCACCGTCCAGCTCTGTTGCATTATCTGCATTAGCAATAAGTATGGTGACCACTACTAGATTCGCTCCTGCCTCAGTTTTTTATGGAATACAGGGACAAATGAGCAGACGTATAGCCTGATGGTAAGCGATTACCGTCACCCATGGACACACACAACACCAGAGGCGTCACAAGTACGTTACCGGTCTTTGGGGGATATCAAGCAAGCGCTGTTTCAAAGCAGTTTTCTTTATTACTCTGATTGAGCCGACCCATTCATGTCGAAGCGTGGCTCTCCCACGGTAAAAGTACGGCGTCCCACGGCTGTTAGTTAAGTGTGGCTCAATCGCAACGATAGTACATCTGTACAAGCGAATTTGAGAGAAAAAATTTATATATAGATTATTGTTTATTTAAATAAATTGTGCCATTTTCGTTTTAATGACGAACACTATAATATTTCTATGTCTTATGTCGTATCACTTACATTTCTATAGCCAAGTTATATATCAACTTCTTACTTGAACATCAACAAAGAGCCTAGTGCGAGTATCTTTCAAATCAACTTATGCTCAAAGATGATTGTCTTCGGCGTTGGCATTGACAAAGAGATCAGTGCCCGCCAATCACAATCAATGACACTCAACCATGGCGACCATGACAATCAACTTGATGTGAAATAAACTCATACTAGGCCCTCAAGCTTTACTCACACTAGCACTTATAAAGTGTACACATAACCAGAGTTTATGGCAGTACTCTTTAATATTGATTTTCTGTTCATACTTTGTTTTCTATTAGATACTGTATGCTATGAATAGTGCAGTATCTTATCATATTTTATGGAGCATTAGATAATACAAGTATTATGTCTTCAATAAAACACCAAATATCGTAACTTGTGTATCGAGCAAAGTAGCCTAGAATTACAAGTGAAGTAATCATAAAGGAAGTAGTAAGGTAGGAACAATAGGTATGACGGAGGGTAGTTCCACAACACAATAAACATAATCTTATTAAGTATGAAGTATGTAGGTACTTGTATACAACAACAAGATTTATTATTAATACTACTGTCCATCCTAAGGTTGCTGGTTGTTGCTTTTGGCAATAAGGCTGCTCTTTGTACATTATATATCTGTCATTGTATGTATTCTTTTGTAACTCTGTAACACAGTGTACAAATAAAGAGTGACCATCTATCTGAAGCAATTGTAGATTCTCTAGTGATAAAACCCAGCAGTTCTACGTAGCCTTTATTTTTTAATGGATGGAAATCCCCACAGACTGTAATTCCACCAAGGTTTGTTGTAGCAGGGTGGTGCGTCAGAATCGAACCATCTTAAAACAAATGGTATGCCATCTGAGACGGGAGGGATCCGGGAACTGCTGTTATTAACACATCTGGAAGGGAATTAACCTAAGGGTACGAAATTATTAAGCCACCTTACCTCCTTTTCTTTGTAAAAACTTTGGGTTGAATTTGTAGAAAATAGCCCATATAAATATATAAATATTTTAGACATATAACACACAATGCCACCTAGTCCCAAGCTAAGCAGAGCTTGGGTACTAAACAACTGATATAAAAACATGTATACTTTTTTGTAAGTTCATATATATTATACTTACATAGAAAACACCCAAACTCCAAAACATATATTTGCAGATCATACAAACATTTAGTCCAATAAGGTCTAATCTTCAAGAAAGGAATTGATTAATAGTAAATCTAGTCTTGGGGAATTTAAAAAATATGTGCTATTCCTCATTAAGTCCACATTCACAGATAGACCCATCTCTAATTCTGAGTTTAGCCAAAAATACAGGAGTTCATGAGTGGTTTAGTCTTAACCGACAAATTCTGGAAGTATGTTCTTATTCAATTTTTTTAATTTAGCAAACCAAGGCCTAATGGGTATTTCTGGTTGAATATCTCCATAAAATTAGCCTTTGACAGTTTTCAACACAAGTCACAATCTAGACCAGGACTCAAACAGTCATGATTTAAGGGATGAACAGATATCATGGGAGTATATTCTGCATGATCTTGAGATCCAATATAAATGGCGTTTTATGAGCAAGAATCAGCAGTCTTGTTTCCTGAAATTCCTGAGTGTCTAGGTATCCAGGCCAAGACAACCTTTATTTTTAATTCTTGTCATTGAAAAAGGAGATGTCTTATTTTAAGGATACTCGGATTTGATTGGAATGGGTTTGATAGGATAATCTATCCTATCAGACAGACAGACCGCTTTTGGAATCCGAAATTATAAATATGCTGCTATTAAATTATGGCATTTTAAGAAGGAAATAGCTTCTAAAATAGCTATAAACTCACGTGTGAAGACAGATGATGAGGCGGGCAAAAGATAAATATATACATTAAATATACATTGTATATACATTCTCTAGAATATACATTATAATCTATTGATAAACTTTAACAGCTCTAACTCTACAAACGTCTTCTTTTGATGATATGGCCACCAGCCGGATCAGCTATTTCTGCCAATGTCAAGTATTAAAAGTCTGCAATTCTAAGTCTTCGAGTCTTTTAGTCTTCGTCGTGATGGAATTGATGATAAAAACATAAAAAATGTGATTGTCATGAAATGGGGACCATCTTTCGCAAAAACAAAAACCGCTCTCGCTCTAACTCTAAATCACCGCCTGTGTTTTGTGGCTGTGACATATATTTGACATTAAGATAATTGACTTAAAAAATTAGATAGATCCATCGAATGTGAAAATAGTAGACTTTTAGTACTGATACGATGAAAAATAAAAAAAGATTTAAAGATAAAAAAAACAATATGTGTATATCTCTTCTAACTTTTAAATTCTATTATTACTTCTTGATGATCAAAAAAATTTCCTAAACGTAATTGAGTAGGAAAATGTTTAGTTTCATTGTTTGCATTGGTTAGTTGAAACGAACTATTCTCTGAGATTATGAATAAAAATTTTAGTGTTGAATAGTACCTAATATTTAAAATTATAAATACTCTATTTATAAGAAGGTCTTTGGGTTCTTGTATGAAAATTTTAGAATGTTTTTCAACTATAACTTTGCCTCTAAGCATTGATTGTGCTATGAATACTTCTTTATCAACTGAAATTGAAATAATATCGTATCTATGCGACAGGTGTACTGAGATCTCAAGTTCGGTTCCCTGATCAAAAAAAATGAGTGTTTAGAATGTTTACAAAAAAAGTATTCCATCAATCGATCTAGCTTTTATAGTACAAGCTCTACTTAGTTTGAAACTGAAGACTGAATGATGGCTTGATGTGTTAGATCTCCAGAAAAGATTTTGATTTTTTTTAAATTAAAAAATAGAGTTATAATAGTAATTACTTGTATGATCAAGTGCTACAGATATTACATAAATAAATATTTTTTAGTGTTCCTCTTTAATATCTCTTATCCTAACTAAAGTTCTAGTGACAATAAAAAAACAAAATCAATACAGTCTTTACTAACAATTTATTACATTATTTAAAAACTCTGCTCTTTATTTCCAAGCATACTACAATTTTTCTCATTTCAATCCCCGAAGTAACAAAAAGGCATTATAATTCACCTATTTCTTCGGGTATACAGGCACGAGGGTATCATCTAACTATGTAAATAAGTTTTTGAAAATGTTTTAATGTTTGCGATAAAAATATCCAGCTTCAAATGTTTTTTGAATTATTTCAAATGGCACTTTTCTTGTTTCCCTCATGAAGAAGAACGCTACAGTCGCCGAAACTACACCCATCATAGCAAATACAAAGAAAACCCCATTTAATCCAATTAAACTGACAGCGGGTTCGAACAGGAACAGCACTAAAAAGTTGGCTAAAAACATGCTGAACATTCCAACTGTCGTACCGAAGCTTTTTAACTGGAAGAAATAATAAATATAAATATATACACATTATATAATTATGTCAGCATGGTTTATTCTACTTTGTACAACTGGGTGATATAACCTGGATGAGTAAAGTAGACTTTTGGGTTTCCCCATTTCTCCATGGAAGTATTACACCTAGGTGAACTGAAGCAGTAGCCTCAGTTCACTTTGGAATTGAATTCACCCAGGTGAATAAAGTGGAATAATTCTTCAGCATGGGTGTTTGTTCTTCTAGGCACCAAGTTATATAACGCTAAATTCTTAGGGCCACAGAGCTCTTTAAATTAATACATTAGATGCCAAGTGTAGTGTTCGCTTCATTCGTCAAATGCAACAAACCAAAAAACCTACAAATACATTTGTTCTGCAAAAAAATCTAGGGCAAAATTTTTGTTAATTATCATTTGATTTTAATCTTAATGTCCTCAATGTTACAGTTTAATGAAGAGTTTGAAAATATTGTTTGTTTTTAACTTTAATTGCAATGAAAGAGTTGACGTTATGTAAGGAAGTACACTTATATTAAACAACCTAAAACTATCTAAAAACACTAATCAGACTGTCCGCTGTTTTCTGTAATAAAAATATATATGAGTGATGGATTAAACAAGATATCAAATTCACCTGCGGACAAACACACTCTCCAACTTGTATGAATGGTACGTTTATAACGCCTATTTGAAAAAATATGCAGTATATTACTATTGTCAATGGTATAGCCCATTCAGGCGCCCAGGACCAACGTAACAAACTCCCAAGTAAAGCCATTGATATGGCTGCCATTAGGCTAGACGAGATCATAAGAACCTGTAACATGTAAAAAATCAATATTACAAGCAGAACGATAAATAAAATTAATATGCTCGTTGGCTAATAATATTATTTATTTACCCTTCTTGGTATCATATCAGTTACAACGATAGTCATAGAACCAGCAAGAGCCAACACGATTGCCAGTAGTACGGAACACAAATCTGGGGAGATATTAGGAGCGGCTCGACGGAACATTTGTCCCGCGTAAGTCTGTATACCAATCATGCCCACGCATACAGATAAGATCATTTGTATAGCCATTAACACGATGGCCCTTTGCGATGATTTTGATTCACCTGAAAAAATAAAATTAAAAATTAACTAGGTATAGACAAATTTGTAGAAACAGAAAAAAAACTTGTAAAACTGATAGGTAAAATGGTGAGCTTCGAATGTTTTGTAACAATTACTCCTTTAGTATTAGGCGGACATAAGTGCTTAGAGCTCGCGCTGTCGTATTACAGTGCTGCCTGTTCGTAAAATAAACAAATGCATATAATTCCAGTTTTTATTTGTCGAGAAACCATTTAAAATATATTTAAATTGCATACATATTACCATCACTATTATTATTATTTTTTGATTTCATGCACTTAGAATAGTTGTTAAGAATGCTGTTTGAACATAAAATGAGGCGTTTGTTGTCTTAGCACTACTGTTGTCTTAGTACTTTAGAGCTGCTACAACCCAATCGACTTGGTTCTAGCATTTTGTAGCTTTTAAACCTATAATCTAATAGATCTATTAGAATTAATCTAGGTGTGGTTTTCCCACGTTTAAAGATCAAATCTTTTATAACAACAGGCAATTTTTTTTATGTTTTAGGAATTTCCTTTCTTACCGTATAAAAACTTTAACCAATATTTCCCTATGCACGGAGAACAAAATTACCTGGTATGATCTTTTCTGCTCTTTGTTTACGCTTTTTACCTGATGATGATAACGTTTGTGGTTGTGTATTGGACCTAGTCAAAATAGACAAAATATCAGTCATAACAGAAGCTCAGAAAGTTAACAACAGTCTAAAACGACTAAAAAGTTCAAAACGTAACAGCAATACTCCCATTAATAACGTAACCAAACTAGTATAAAACATAATACCATCCGTCAAAAACAACAATAAAAACTAAATATTAAATGTAACAAAGATGGCGCACATGGCGCGGGTAAGAAGAGGGAGGGGCATCACATTCCAGTGCGGAGTTACTCGATCGGGGTGATTGTGGAAAGCAAATACGTTTCAAACTACCAGGGCGTCATAACGACGTAGAAACTCACATCACTATTTTCCGAAGGCAAGACAGAGTCTCTTTGTAACTTTTTTTGGCAGAAGAACACGAGCGCGCGAGTGATACCGCGCGCGCCTTATGCCACAACGTCCGGCATTTTGTCGACATCGATGACGATTGCAGCGTCAGAATGTACTAGGAGGACATGTTCAACGAGGAGAAACTTTACTCGTGTAAAGCATTATCAGTATTATAAAACAGTTCACGTGGTTCATACGCTTGAATCTATTTATAATTTTACTATGATTTTATTATTAAATTACTTTTCTTGCTTATCAAAATATCATATACATATTTTTAAGAAAGTTTTGCTACTAATAAACGGTAAAATTGGTATTTTGAAAGTTTCAGGTATTTAAAAGAGTGCAGAAAGCAAAGTCTTTGCATTAATGTGTTTTAAAAGAATAAATTGTCGTGTAAATTAATTATTATTAATTTACACGACAATTTATTATATTTAATAGAAGTTTAAGTTGTACTTAATATGATAAACCATATAATGTGAAATAAAAAAATAAGGACACTTTAATTTGAAAAATATAGCTTACGCTTACTTACGCAATATCTTCCAGGGGTTTTGTTGATCAACATTTTCGAGTCTTAAGTCTTCCAAATTCAAATCATCTTTTTCATTGTCTTTCTCAATTAATTTAGCGTTTGGAAGTCCTGAATGAAATACAAATAAATTAAGAGTTATTAAAGTTCACAAGAATATTTTTATTTAGGTAACCATCAAATATACATTTCGTTTGAACAAACACTATCAGAAACATATATAGTCTAAGAAATCTTAAGACTTTAAGGATTATAATTTTTTTTTTAATCACTTTAGAATGGTTTTCGCTTCGTGCTTGAAAGAAAACATTTCTGACTGACAGTGCCAGTTTACATTCATAGTTACCAGGGACACAGTTGTATCAAGAGATGTTAATTCGCTGGCGGCACGCCCTGTAAACAACCACTACACCTGTCTCTGTCGTGAACGTATTCGGGTAGTATGATTAGACAGAGATATAGGTTTGTCAGCGGTACTTTACGTGTGGTTGATCTGTTTGAACTGGTGGGCGTGTGTAGCATTGGACTAATACTAACTACGTTGCGTGTAGGTGCTTATTCTGTAATCAATATGAGATAGTGAAACTCACCGGTATTACTGTTATTAAACATTCGCTGTTGATTTCGCATAAAAGCAAATTCTTCTAATATATCTTGACTTACGGCTGTCGCACCGCGATAAAATTTAAGCGATAATAATGCCTCCTGTAAATAAAATGATAAAAGGAAAATTATGAAATACTTTGTTCCACTGTTATTAAAATAACGTATAGCGAACTTTTAAATTGAGTAAGTAATGTTTAACTTTTATATTTTCGATAAATAAAGATTCTTAGATTTAACAAATCTGTTTTTTTTGTAGTTTGCTTCCCCTTGTAGAGCAGCGAGTATATTATTATAAATTAATATCTATTTCATATACGCATATTTACGTTGAAACGTCAAATCTACTTTCTCATTAAAATATATATGGTTTTCATCACTTAAAAAGAGCGAATAATGAACTATTGACTTTGGTAACTTGTAAATTTTCCATTTGTAGCTCTTTTTTTTCAAAATGTATTTAAAATTTTACGGGCAACAATTATGAACACATTTTTTTAATAATAATAAAAATATTTTTGTGAAGACTTTCTTCTTATTTCCCTTACCTCTTCTTTTCCTATTTTCAGCAAGTACGGAGGTGTTTCTTTAAGAAATGACAAAGCTACTACCAGGCTAACAGAAATTGATAGATTTATGTAATTTATAACGTCGTAGCTGCAAAACCAACCTAAAGTATATGAGACTAGAGTTCCAATATTGAAGAAAAAAGCTAGAACCGTAAGAAGAGTCCCTCTTATGGACAGTTGACTTATTTCAGATATAAAAATGTATCCTAATACTATTTGCAGTCCACCGGCTAGTCCAAATATGAATCGACCAATCACAAGTTGTACAACACTTTTTGCAGTTGTTATAACGGACCAAGAGAGCTGAAAATAAACATATTTAAGGTTATACCAAAAGACAAAGAGTTCATTTTAAGTTAAACACTAATTTATACAACAAACAGTAGGCTTTTCAGCAGCATTTTTGTATTTTATAAATCCTCATATCTTGAGACATATTTAAAGCTATTAAATAACTAAGAATTTAGTTATTCAATTGGTAACGACACGAATATAAAATAATAAACGCTTTATAAATTTTAAGTTTGACTGAAACTGTAGCCATAAGTAATTTTAAATTAAAAGACCCAAATTGATACGAAAATAATTAGCGTGACTAATTCTGAAGCTTGTATTTTAGCGTATTATGAAAAATAATAGTCATTAATTTATTTTTTATTTATATAATCATATACTTTACTATTTTGATGGTTCTGCCTAATCTGTAAGTCTAAGCTAAAGAGATAAATAGAAAAAAATATTTTTTTATATACGGCAGCAAATGAGCAAACGGTTTGTTGGGATGCACAGTACAGTACCTAAATTGATGATATAATACACCTATGTACGATGATGCTACCATTGCAGATCTATAACTCAATACCTTCCTCCATTTAGAGGCAGGTATTTAAGACCTTAGCATCGGTTTGCTGTGAGGTTATGGTATCATTTCGGCTTACGTATGTGGCGTAGAATGGGTCTCCCGCACTATTGTTTATGTAGCGTCATATAAAATACTCAGTCATTAATCTATTAACTAATATTGCTTTTTCACTCATAAGTTGTGATACTAAAGGTTGTGATTGAACTCGTAAAATAAATTATTTCAAGAAAATATAGAAGTTATACACTTACCACGAAACAGAGGCCTGTTAGAACTATACTCCGTTTACGTCCAATTTTTTCATTGATATATCCAGAAAATAAAATAGTGGATAAACAACCAACCATTACTATTGAACCTAGGAGATTGCCATCATTTTTCGTTATTGGGTATCCTAATGGAGAATTCTCTGATTCTAGTATTTTGAGCGCGTAAGATGGCCATACTATACCAGAAGCATTTATGAACACTAACCCTGCAACTGAAGACAAAACAGATTTTAAAATTGGTAAACGATGGGTATTTTAATTTATGTACGCATGTCATTAATATCCTTTATTTTCTACTCCTTGACGAAGATCACCCATCAGTTTCAAAATAAGTCGAGATCAGTGGTTTTATTTTGTACAGGGGATAAATGTGCATCACAGACAGGAAGGTGACTTATATTCCGGTAACCACACTCAATATATTCCTTAAAATATAGCTTGGTATCTGCAACAGATAGGTATCAAACCGACGAAATAACTTTAAGCAAGTGATTTTATTTTTTGACTCGATGCCAAAGTGGTAGCGTATACGACTGCTGAATTAAAGGTATCAGGGTCGATTCTAGGGTCGGACAAAATGTATCAATGATTTACAAATATTTGACTGTAGGTAAAAATCAATAAAAGGCTTGCACTACCACTTTTTTGAGAGCTTGATATCACGCCGAAACATTTGACCTCCCGTTGTAAAGCTAATATTTTCAATAACAAATATTTAGTACAGATTTTATTATGGTACATATATTTTCGGGAGTAGGTATTATTAATTAATGTGTGTACGTAAACAGAGTTACAACTTATTAATTTATTAAAATTATGACACAGATACCAGAGGACGATTTAGGAATAGAGTTCCGTAAATTTACTCGCTTTGAGCACTTTTTTGGGCATAAGTACATTTATGAAATTGATAAGATATTAATTAAAATATTGCTACAATTATATATATTTTTCATTATATTATATCAGAATCGAATTTAATTTGAAAACACACTATCCCATGTGGACGGAGGATCACCACCGCTATTCATTCTGAGCGAATCGTAAGAGCCCACTAAGGGAACATACTACGCTGAACAATAGCACTGCTAAGAGGAGGTTACTTGAAACAAACTACACTAACCTGTCTGGATAGTGTGATACAGGACAGCGTGCCTATGTCCAGACATGGACTGCCAGAAGCTGATGATGATGAAGAAAATATGTAAAAGACAACTTACGTAACAAAGAAACTGAAATTTGAACAGTTCGCGCACCCATTATTTAATTCAGTGATGTAATTTAAATTCTATAATTCAACTTTTTAGACGCTTCTTTACCAGTTCTTGCTGTCATATGATTAATAAAGATTGTGTAGCATTTTATTTATATAAATTTATCATGAATAGATAAATAAATCGTTCTTCAAATACACATAACGAAAAGACTGACTGGGGAATATATCTCTTATGTATGTTCAAGCGCATATGGTATTATAAATGCTAATCTATTATTTGTATAAGTGTAAAACTTATACGATAAAAAATAGTAGACTTTTATAAGTATAGGGTCTGTTAGTCAGTCTGTATTGTGTGAAATATTTCATAAGATTCTGGTTATCAACCAAATGCTTTCATAGATTAATCAGGATTATACATTTTTATTTTAAGTTTTATGTGTATGTGTTTTTAATTGATTTATTCCTTCTGTCGTCTGATGATGGAATAAGAATATGAAGTGTCACTACCCTTATTCATTCCGCTTTACCCATAAGAAGCGACTCTCGTAAGAAACGAACAAAAGAGGACAACTAAGAAAGACTACAGCACTGAAAAGAGACGGCAAACTTGAAACAAACTCAATACCAACCCCCCTGGGCATCGTGCTATGGTAGACCAGAACCTCGTTTCTAAGGAGACGCCTGACAGTGGACCACTAAATGCTGTTAAAAATGATGATAAATATCTATTTTTAATTGTGACCAATGTGCTTATGCTAGCTGTATGCTATTGAATATAATGGCTTAACATTCAACAACCCATAATGTCCCACTACTGGGCTCAGGTCTTCTCTTAGGGTAGAGGGTTAAGGTCATACGTCCCCACGCTGGCCAAGGGCGGGTTGGGGACTGGCAAGAATACGTTGTGGCTACGTAAATCTTGCCGTTGGATGTTTTTAAACTAAGCTTCACGACTGTTATTGTATGATAACAACCGGGACCGACTGCTTAACGTGACCTCCGAATCACGGAGACGCTCATGGTAACATGCCAACAGCGGTCACCCACCCAGGTACTGACCGCGCCGTCGTTGCTTCTGTGTGCTTGTGCAATGGCTTAACATGCAATGATATTTATATCTTTGTAGCCGTTTTCTCTTAATCTTTAAATTAAACTTAACTTAAAAATAGGGATATCGCAGGTACATATAATGGAAGACATGTTTGATGCCAGTTAAATTACAAAAAACTCAAACATTATATTCAATATTTTTATCATCAGTTCTACATTTAAGTTTCAGTCATTTAGTGTTTGTTCGTGCGCAAAATTTGCAAGGAGGTACAGAGTAAAAATAAATATATCAACGCAGTTAATTCATACATTAGATGAATATATTTTTTGTGGTTTTCAAAGGCTAAGTAAGAGGGTGAGTTTCTGTAGAAAGGGGAAAAGAGTGTTTTGATCTTCGGAAACTCTTTTTGTAAAAAGCAACAAACTTCCCACTTACAAGAAAACTGTTTTGAGATTGTTGAAATATTAGTTTTATGTAGTGTTAATATCTCTACTTTAAGTTTTAATGTTTTATTTTGTTAATTTGTATTTTTTTTTTATTGATTTCTGATAGAATAGAATATATCTGTATCTGAACTATTTGGAGGTTTTTATTTAAATATATGATTCCTTTAGCTGTAGAGCTATTACGTGTTTGAGGAGTAAGCCAAGTTCCTAGACAGGTGAACAATTGATGCTGACGTCGTCTTGTGTCATTTACATAGTTTATAGGTGCATAAAAACAAAATAAAACATTAAAAAGAATATTTAAATAGATCAAATTAGATGATTATAAATAAAGTACGTACATATTTCATTTGTTTATTTCTTTATTGATACAACTTTACTACAAGCTCTATTATACAATATATACTTTTATATATGAAGAAATCAAGAGGCAATTAAGTTCCAAAACGTCTACAATAAAACACATTTTTTTTTTTTAAATCATTGATTTTATAAAACTGAGTTAAATCTACCGATAGATACTGTTCAGGGCGATAACTGCCAAATCATTTTAATTAGCTAAATGTAAGTCAAAACAAAAACTAACAACTTACAACAAAACTACTACAAAGACTGAAATGTTACCAGAATTGACCCCCTATATAAAAGCTATTATTTATCTATAAGCGTACATAATATCACCTCGCGCTCACTTACGTTGATTTTGTAATAGAGACTTCTTGGAGCTATGTCGTCCTGGTATTACGAAGCGCCTTTTAGTGAACAAGTGTCAGTCACACAATGTCACAAATATATATCAGACGGGCGGGCGGCGCGGTGGCAATGCTGCAATGGCGTATTACGAATGTACGACGCGAGGCCGCGTTTGTGGAAAAGTTTAAAATTTTAACCTGTCCTAACTGTTTATTGTTTGTAAACATTTTTTAATACTAATAAGTACGTAAATTACGACACACGCTTATACAATATTGCTGAATATAAAAATATATTAAAAAATAGAGTTTATTTTGTTAGTAATTTAGATCTCAGCACACTTAATAAGGAACGGACATACAAAATCACAAATAAAAAAGCAACATAAATAAATATTTTTAAGTTGCTTTTTTGCGTGGGGTGCATGGTGTCAATAGTTATAAATATTTTATTGACAGATATGAGTAGAGAGATTATCATTTTGATTATATCTTAAAAAGCACCCCACGCTTTTTTGTAAAATATTTTTTTTTATTTACACTATTATTAATTTATTATATTTTGAAAACTTTAACACTATCCTTAATTCAAATTTATTAAAACTTATTTTCAATGTTTTTTAGTTTGGTTTTCTATAAAAAGCGTGGTTTTTAGTTTTCTTAAACTATTATTTATTTTCTACTTTTTAGTTTGGTTTATTTATAAAAGCTTGTTTTTTTTTTAATTTTAAACTATTATTTGTTCTAATCGACTATTAATTCCGTGATAACTAGAAGTAACTGTAAAAAAAAGCGTGAGTATTAGATAAATCGGTTAAAGATAATGGTTGGAAATTAAAATTTCTGCCTTATGGACTATAGATGAAAATTATATAAATTAACAAAAGTCTTATTTTGCAAATTGAAAAATGGAATAATTTTATCAAATTAGTGTTTTGTCATCGGTCCTCTGGTGAAATCTAGCCGTTTAAAGTGGGTCAAAATCGCGCCCAAAGAAGTCGGTTACAAACAAACATACATATATACAAACATACAAGCGAAGCTAATAAAAAGCGTGTAAAAAAGCACAATATTTATTTATTCTTTCAATTAGTATAACATTTTCTCTTTCGTTTCGCGGAGATTTACCAGGCGCTCAAAAGTTAGAAAGAGATCATATCAATTAAACTTCCAAGTTTGCCAATAAAACGAATTACAAGTAAATAAATGTTATATCTAGTACCTACCTACATAAATATATAAAACTCTACATCATAATGATCAAATAAAACCAAATCATTTATTTGCATCGAATGTATGTAGTTACATGAATATGGTGTTTAGTACTGTGTTAGTTTCAATACATTCTGCAATTTATGTAAGCAAAAATTGTCTTATAAAATTAGTCATGTTATCATTAGATCATTAAAACTAAAATACAATTAGATCAGGTGTATTCAAAGTCATACATAAAATGATTATTTATAAATTAAATTAATGCGATTCAAATACCATTCTTATAATTTTGAAATGTCAGGTCGTTAAATGATTTAACATCTGAACTTATTTAATATTCGTAGGAGCTATTTTATATTTTTTATTGAACTAGTGCTCGGAGTAACTTTATTCTGATAAGGTAACGGTGCCGAAAACGCTGAACAGGCCCAAGTGGTAGTGGCGTGGTGATACAATACCATCAAACCTGTATCTCATTACATATACAATACTCGGTTCTAAGCTATATTTATGGAATACATACAACATAATGTATGTGTAACACAATTCTTAAAAAAATAATAAATTATTTCTATTTTAAAACGATTGACGATGTTTCTTCATAAATTATATCCATGATTTTTCAATCATTTGTAATCATAATATATTGTTCTCACTATGGCTTTAAAAGACACCTAAGCACACGTCAACTGTGAAAATTAATTTTACCCTTTTTTTAAATTACCAGACTTAGTTACACCGAAAATCGACTGACGCTGATACTAAGGCAACATGAAGTTTAAAAGCTGTAACAATTTTCACAGAAAGGCACGTTTACAACCAACGTATGTGTAATGTACATAACGCAAGTACAAATGCAAATATTCTGATGTTTAATATTTACTGAAGCCGCTAAACAGCAAGTGTGGTGTGACGAGGCAAAAAGTTTTCAACATAATTATGATAATGTTTAGGTATTTTAAATGAAAAACACTGTATTCTTGCTGAAAAAAGAATAAATATTAATGTAGTGTAACTAATTTATTTGTTTCAGAGTACTAATTAATGTACAAAAAACAAAAAATAATGTAATATCGCCACACGACCCACACAAGCACAATCTTAGATTTTGGGCTTTTTACAAATAATAAAAAATGAAATAAAAAAGCAAGCACTTCGTTTAAAACTATTTATTTAAAAGTTCATACTTATTTAGAAATACAAAATTGCAAATGGATTTTTTAGCAAGCAACGATGATATCAACAATCATTTATTTCATTTGTTTTGGAGCCGTTACGTTACATCACATTGACTGTTTGATACCAGAGCAGCATAAATACAAAGCAGTTCTCTAAAAAAATACATGTTGGAAATTTACTGAGCTACGCGGCAGTTTCATTAATTTGTTGGTTACACATTACATTTTAGTTCAGTAATTCTATTTCATTAGATAAAGTATCATTGTTTTTGTAACAATAACATCAGTTTATGTATCTTTTTGTACATCCTGCAGAGGTCACGTGTCTATTACATATAATAAACGAATCAGTAATAATAAACTAGTAGTTTGGTGTAAATTATGCGGCGTTCGTTTTCTTATTGAAAACTCCTTTTATAATCTGAGCGCCTAGTAGTATGGTTTTTGTTTTATTTATTTAAATTGTTTTAATTTATTTAAATAAAGCAAAAACAATATCAGAATCAAACCGATAATAATTTCAAAGTAGCAACAACATATAATAGTAAAATTGTACACATAAAATGGTTATTATATAGAATCTTTAGATTCTTTCTTTAATAAAATTGCATTCAGCAAGGTCCGATTGCTTTGAACCATATTTAACTTAGAAAAAATTGTGCTTCTATTACAATTAATTGATTTTACTTCATTAAAATTTTTCGGCGTTTCATTTACACACTCAGAAAACATTGAAACAGATGAAATACCACATATATTTGTTACTTTATGTATCATTATTATATATCGTCGTATCGTCGTTACATGTATCCGTGGGAGAGCCACGCTTCGGCATGAATGGGCCGGCTCGACCGAAATGATACCACGGCCTCACAGAAAACCGGTGTGAAACAGTGCTTACGCTGTGTTTCATCGAGTGAGTGAGGATACCGGAGGCCCATACCCCAATCCAATGCTCCCTATCCCCCTCACCATCCCCCTTCCCCCCAGGTCGCCAAAGTGTGGGTCACCATGCTGCATTGCTCTTTTTCGCATTGAGGATGGTGACCACCACTCTTGGATTCTGCTCATGCTTTCCTTCAGGCAGGGCAGAGTCATTTTGGCAGCTTACTTATTCTTACCATGATATGAAATACAACATCAAGCTAAGCCCTAGCTAGTTTTTAAAATATAAAACTTATAAGAAAACCTTAAAATTAAAATAAATTACATAATTAATAATTAAATTATGACTTGAGAACGCTCGCTAAACTATTTATTTATAGTGACATGATATGACATAAGATCGTAATGACCTTCTTCTTTTGATGAGATGTAACCAGCTAATAAGCTGTTTCTACCAATGTCAAGTTTAAAAAGTCTCTTAAGTCTTCGACTCTTCAAGTCTTCGTCGTGATGAAATTAATGATAAAAAATATAAAAAAAACATGAATGAAATGAAATGGACTTCAGGAAAAACTATAATGACCTTGAATATTTAAATCTGTCAAAAGACAAACGTCACGAAAAGACTTGTTTGTAATCAATTATGATTATGAAACAAAAATCAGCTGTGCTATATACCAGGAATACATAGACGATAAGAAGATGTTCTACAATGAAAAAAACTGAGGTATTTGTATCATCATTCAATGCTATGTTTTCCTTGCGGCAAAATGTCGTAATTACTGCGGTATTCAGCGAATCGACCTTAACCATGATTATGTAGCACTGTGAGTAAGTAACCAGGAGCGCACAGATGGCGAGGATAGTCTCGTGAACAGCGTTGGAGCGGTCTGTTCGGGGCATTTCGGTGAGATCCAGCTGGATGTTATTCCCCACAGGCCATCTTCTGCTACGACTGGCGCCCCAGGATCGGGCTATAAGGAAAAATACTTATTTAATAAAAAATATTACTGATTATGAGGAAACGGTTAATGTTAAAAAAATGTGCACATAAAGTAAGGAGTAGAAAAATACGATAAAAAGTAAAAAGAAAAAAAATTATAGAGAAGCTCTCTGTGAAACAATGTTAAGGGTGTTTTAATGAATAATTTCGAATTTCGTTTTCTTAATTTTTATCCTTAGGTTCATTGATTAACAAATTCAAACAAAAAAATGAGTTCAAATTGAGCTCTGTGGTGACAAATTAAAAAAACAGAACCTCCTTTTCAGGTGAGTTTTAAAATGCCTTTTTTAATTTATGAGTTTCTGGTAACATTAAACTAATATTATATAAATTATACCTCACTAATATCTGGTAACAATCGTTTTTTAACAAACTAGCTTTTGACTGTGGCTGCGCCCTTGTTTATATGTGTCGCTAATTGCGGTGGTTCTTTAAACTGATACAAGTTTTTTATTTATCAATCGATTTAAATATAACAAACACTGAATGTTGAGCGAACATTACCACAATGCATAAAAGAAAACCACATCATAATCGGCTAAGCCACTTCTGAGATAAGCGCACAAAAACACAAAGGCAAAAATTCAAAATCTTGTGTTCTGTTACTTCATTAAAACCTTACATCAGAAGTCTTTAATATCTTAAATGTACGGAGATCGACCTCATAAAACATTATTATTTGTATCATTTCATCATCATCATCATCATCATCATCATCAATAACCCATAAGGTCCCACTGCTGGGCTCGGGTCTCCTCTCAGGAGAGGTTTAAGGCAACACGTCCCCACGCTGGCCAAGTGCGGGTTGGGGACTGGCAAGACAACGTTGTGGCTACGTAAATCTTACCGTTGGATGTTTTCAAGCCGCCCAAAGGCCTCCAACTAAGCTTCACGACTGTTATCCTATGATAACAACCGGGACCGACTGCTTAACATGACCTCCGAATCATGGTAACATGCCACTAGCGGTCACGCATCCCGGTACTGACTGCGCCATCGTTGCTTACCCTCGATGATTGTTTCTAATCACCGAGTGCAACTGGGCTATGAGCGCCTCATTATTTTTGTATAGTAATATATTTTTGTATAGTTTTTTAAAGTATTATTTGTATAGATATGATTTAAATTTCATCAAAAGACCATGGCAGACTTACCATACAAACGCTGTGGTGTGAAATGACGGGCTTTAAACACAAAGTGGACTCATTCAACATTTCGTTCAAATCTTTTAATATCTTCATACATTTCTGTTGAGGTATTAACCGTTGTGTAGATACCCGCATGCTATTGTACTTGATGCGTTCGATCGCTGTTTTAGGTAAAATCGACCCTTTAACCTGTAAATAAGGCAACTTTTTAATCGTACAAATAGAATTAGATTTATTTATCTATCTATATAATTTACGTATTTTGTTTTACTTATAAACACGTATAGTGTTACCAGGGCTACATACAATAGATAGAGTATTTTCCATCTTAAAAAATCTACTTTTGTACTATTTTGAGCCGACTTCAAAAAAGGAGGAGGTTATTAATTCTATATTTTTTTTATGTTTTTAACCTCATAAATTTCGTCTGGGTGAACTGATTTTGATGGTTCTTCTTTATTTGAAAGCTGGTGTTTCCTGTGTTTTTTTGCTAATATTTATGATATTTATGATTATATATATGGCTTAGAGATATAATTAAGCGTTAAAATTTTGACTATTTTGTTCTATTTCATTGACCAGTGTAACTTGAACCGATAATGTATAAACCTTGTACTGCGACAAGTAGGAATATATAATAAATAAATAATTTGGACGTTTAACACACAACGCCATCTAGTCCCAAACTAAGCAGAGCTTGTATTATGGGTACTAGACAACTGATATAAATACATAAGTACTTTCTTTTTGTAAATACTTACACATTACACAAAGAAAAAACCCAAACTCCGAAACAAATCAGATCATACAAACATTTGGTCCGACCCGGGAATCGAACCCGAGATCTCAAGCACTGCGCCACAGAGGCAGTCAGTCATGGCTGCATGTAGCCGTTTTAATTAAACATTTTTAAACAAATAAATATATGTTTGTTTGTACTAACCAGTATCCTTGGCCAGTAAGTTGTCATAAACTTGGCGCTAACCACCTTTCCCTTCAAAGACGTCAGTGCTATAGGTCGTATGAAATCCGAAAAATCAATAAAATATGCCATTCTTAACAAAGCGACATCGAAATTTGGTTTTCCGTAGATGTAGTACGGATGGAATTCAATTTTCTTTAATGGAACAACGGTGCCACCTCTTTTACAGTCCACAGTCCCTAGTCTCGCTCGGAACAGCTTTAATGAATCTCTGACGCTGAAACGAGAATAAAGGCCATTAAATAATAATTAGTAAGTACGGCCTTAATTAACCCTCTCCTGAGAGGAGACCCGAGCTCAGCAGTGGGGCATTATGGGTTATTGATGATGATGATGAAATAATAATTCTCTGCGAAATATCCAATCCATACTTGGCCAGCGTGGGGACGTATGGCCTTAACCCTCTCCTGAGAGGAGACCCGAGCCCAGCAGTGGGACATTATGGGTTGTTAATAATAAATAATTATAAGAAACCAACTTATGTTGGAGAATATTAGTTTTAATATCTATCCCGCCAAAATAGTTCATTTGTGAAAACTTACTTGTAAAATTCTCCCGCAACAGTTATGATCCACCATTTGTTCAAAAGCGCGCCAGTAGTGTAGTGCGATCCTTTTCTTTGTATTGAAACAGAAAAGGGATAGTCGATAAGCGTGCTTTTAGCTTCGTCGCTCTCCTCTGAGCTCTTGTTGCCCCGGTACATCCAAGTTTTCATTACGGTGGTTTCTGAAACTAAAAGTTTTTAAATGTCACCCGTAAGTCCATAAGATTGTAAATACCTCTATCGGCCGTGATTGTAAACTGTCGAATCTAACCGTTTTTACAATCCCACGGTAACATATACATTATTTTCCCTTATTTTAAACACTTAGGGATGAAATAAAAAGAAAAACCTTTTACTAGTGGGTGCTTACGGAACAAAAGCATTGATCAGTTATAGAATAGAATAGAATACACTTTATTGTACAACAGATATAACAGTTTACATAAATATATAGTTTACATAATACATCAATTGAATCACCGTGTACAAATGGCGGCCTTATCGCTAAAAAGCAATTTCTTCCAGGCAACCTTGGAATGGGAAAAAAGAAAAAAGGTAAAAAAAACAAATACGAATCCATGGGCAGTTAGGTGCGAAAAGCGAAAAAAAAAGAAAAAAAAAATATAAAGTTTAAAAGTGAATTCTATAAATTAAAAGTGAATGATAAGATAAAAATCACATATCATAATACATGTTAATACTAATAAATAAAACAGTGACATACACAAAAATTAAATATTTACATTTCTATTGAACAATAAAATAAAAATAAATAAACAACATGACTGGTAATATTAAAATATGTTTAGGCACATAACAGACTATAATGACAGGTAATGATCTTTGACCATTTTTTTAAATACCGGCAAAGATTTGGCACGCCGTATAGTCATCGGCAAAGCATTCCACAATCGGACAGCCTGTACCGTAAAGGACTTATCGTAGAATCTTGTAATATGAGTTGGTACTGCCAGTTCCAGAGATTCAGATGACCTCAGGGATTTCAAATGTGTGTCACTGAGGAAAACAAAGCGTTCCTTTAAGTAAGGTGGAGTAAACGGATGAAATAGAACACCATAAAGTATGGAAAGAATATGAGCGTTCCGTCGAAGGCGAATCGGGAGCCACTTAAGCTGATTGCGAAATTCAGAAACATGATCATATTTGCGCAATCCAAATATAAATCTAATGCAAAAATTTTGAAGGCGCTCAAGTTTGTCGAGTTGCTCCTCTGTGATGTCGAGATAACTGACATCAGCATAGTCGAGTATAGGAAGAAGGAGGGATTGCGCAAGTGCAATTTTAGTAGCTGTTGGGAGGTAATTGCGTAGTCTTCGTAAGGACCCCGCCGATGCAAACAATTTTCGACTAACTTCTCGCAATTGAGGGCCCCAAGTTAAAGTGTTATCAATGTAGATTCCTAAATTTTTAACAGACGTACTTATTGATAATGGGGTTCCGTTAAATGTAATGTTAGGCAATTGCGTCCAGTCTATTCTCGATACCATCCTGGCACTGCCTACTACAATAAGTTGGGTCTTAGATGGATTAACCACAACTCCATACCGCTCACTCCATTTACACACATGCGCCAGATCTTGGTTAATAGTTGAAAATGCTTCAGATAATCTGTGTAGTGGTGCTTGTGTATATATTTGAAAATCATCCGCATAAAGGTGGTAGGAGGAGGCTAATGACTTGGAAATAGAATTAATAAATAATGTGAAAAGTAAAGGAGATAAAACGCCACCCTGCGGAACCCCAGCAGACGTGTTACACCAAGAAGATAAAGATTCCTCCAGGCGCACACGCTGCCTTCGCCCAAACAGGTAACTTTGAAACCAATCAATTACTGTCGGAGATATGTTGATAGAGCGCAATATGCCCAGCAGTATGTGGAAATCTACACTAGTAAAAGCATTACTAAAGTCCAGTAAAGAAAGAACTGTGAGACTTCCATTCTCCATACCTAGCCTGATGTCATCCGTTACGGTGATCAACGCACTTACTGTACTATGACCCGCTCGAAAACCTGATTGTAAGGGATTTGGGAGTTGGTTTCTATTAAGGAATGAATTTAATTGAATATGCACAAGGCGTTCTAGAACTTTTGAAAGGAAAGGCAATATGGAAATGGGACGATAACATATCTTTATCAAAATTTCAAGTTTGTAATCCAATCGATTGAGGCTTATATTGTTAGGTACTAAATAAGCCTTTTCACAGCCACTCCGCCAGTCGACGCCGTTGATGACGTTGATGAATCGAAGCTAATTAAATTTAAAATTACTTGCTCTGTCTGACTGACACATCTGACATCATCATTTGACTGACTGACAATATAAATATCGTTACTTAAACAATTATACACATTTGAACAGATCTCACATTTGTGCACCCTACTGCTGGTACCCTTATTATTGTCACCAAATTATCCGTATAAAGGTTGTCAGTAAGAGATCGCCATGAGCGATAAGACCGCCAATTGTCACATGTGTATGTTGTAATTCTTTTTTTTTATCTATCTGTTAAGTGTGTACAATAAGGGTAAATAAATAAATAAAATAATACCGCGGAAGTTTATTTTGACAAGTTATCGGAACGCAACGTTACGGTATGCGCCCTGAGTGTGGCCGCGGATGGGCGGGACGGGTTTTCCCCCCCATCCGCTTAGAGGCCGCCCGCGAGGGGGGGCGACGTAATGCGTGTGCCGTACGTCGCCCACCTTGAGAGTTTTAATATCGGAGACGGAGCCCGCTTTAGTGCGGGCTGGCGCTGGGAGGGGTCCGGATGGCGTAAGAAAGCGGTTCCTGGATTCCTCCCTTCTCAGGCGCAGAGTGGCACACCGTGGTGGTTTAGTGGGTAGTCTGGCTGGTGTCAGTCAGGAGTCCCACACGAAGCGAAGCCCCTGTACCCGCAGGGGGGGAGCGAAGTGCGTAAAGGCTTACCACCACGTCAAAAAAAAAAAAAAAAATGTGCAGGTCGGTTTTTGTTTTTGCGAAAGACGGACGAACAATTTCATGTCATCCACATTTTTTATATTTTTTATCAATAATTCCATCACGACGAAGACTTGATGACTTAGAATTGAAGACTTTAAATACTTGACATTGGCAGAAATAGCTGATCCGGCTGTGTGGCCATCTCATCAAAAGGAGAAGTAGATATATGCAATCAACAACCCATAATGTCCCACTGCTGGGCTCGGGTCTCCTCTCAGGAGAGGGTTAAGGCCATACGTCCCCACGCTGGCCAAGTGCGGGTTGTCCCCAGTCAAGCCAGTCCCCAACCAGATATATGCAATGATGTTTGAATCGTCACATGGCCATTTTTCGACTTGCGCGGTATTGCTGTATAAGGGACGATATAATAGAAAATATGTGTTACAAATGGGTATATTTTCTGATTCGAATGTATAAATAAACTATACATTTTCCGTATGGTGACGGTATTCCATTATACGATATCACCACCCAGACTAAAGAGATCAAACCACCAGGACAACAGCACTGCAAAGAGATGGAAAGTTTGACACAAACCCTGAACTAACTTAAATAAATAAAAATTTTAACCAAAAAAAAAAACGACTTAAAAAGCTGGACCACAGACCATTGAACTGGACCTTTGAATTGAAATAAGACCAAACGGTAACCACCAGCTTTCAAATAAAAAAATCAAAATCGGTTCACCCACCCAGTCGAAAGTTCTGAGATCAAAAACATTAAAGAAAAACAGTTGAATTGAGAACCTTATAATTTTTTAAATATATACAGCTTATAACGGCTTTTTATTGGTAAAAGAATTTTCAAAATCGTCTCAGCTCTCTGTCTCACCTCATAAACTCTTTACTCTCTTTATAATATTAGTTTAGTTTACGTACCATTAGCAGTAAAGTTTTCTATATATTCTGTTGCTGTAGCTACAGTTGTCTTTGGTTCTTCATCTAACGAATCAGCCTCATGACAGGTTTCATTATTGTCACTTTTAATATTATTTACGCCAAGAACAGTAGTTACTGTCGGCCTAGGAGTAATGTTATCCACAGTTTCTTTACCCTTCGAAGTAACGGCTACTGATGTATTTTGAGTAACATTTTTGATACTATTCACTCCATTTTGATCATCATCATCATCACAATCACTGCACGAATCATCATTTATTATATTATTACAATTAATTTCCGTTTCAGAATCATCATTTGTATCATTTTCGTAAACTTTACAGGTTGAGTGTACTGTTGAAATGATGAAATACAAATTAATGATGACTTGACACCTCATGTCGATGGTCAAGAGTTCAGGTGATGTGAGAACTGAAAATGTTTCTCTTACACGCAGGTGTTAAATACCAAGTGTGAGTTGAATGGATAAAAGAAGAGATAAAAAATGAGAATGAGATAAGGTTTATCGTTTATTCAATTGGAAAAATAGGAGATCGTTAAACAATGAAGTGTTGGAAGGCGATAAGGCGGCCATCTGTGTGGGTAACATAAATAAAAAAAGTAAAACCGACTTCAGTCCGTACCTAATAGAGTACATTCGAAACTCTGTCTGTCTGCCATCGGTCTGGTCTGGATGTCTGCAAATCGGTTCAGGCGTTTAGTAGAATTGTAATCACATAAACACGCACAGGAGATTTACATTGTTTTGAGATGTTCATTCTTACGTATCTGAATTATTTTCTTGTTTCCTCCTTTTCCGGAGTTTATGCATGTGGCAAGAGAACAAGTAAAAACCCTCTTGTGTCGAATTAAAGTTGACATTCTTTGAGCATATTTAGGCCTCCCATACGAAGCTTTACCATGACTTAGTGTTATTGACTGTTTGTTTAATGGCGTGTTTAGAAAACATAGGCGTTGTACATTTATTTTATTTCGTTTTTGATAGATTTCTCCTTAAAAGGGATATGCACCTCATAAGGATATTTTTTTAAGGATGGAAATACTAAAAAATAAATAATTTATTATAAATCTTATTAATGTAAACAGCAACTTGAATTTATTGTTTACATACATTTTATGATCGAAAATGTAAGAATGGCAACTAAGTAAATTGTTTACTAACTTGTCTTAAGATAAACCTTAAGACTTAATAGCTTAAAATTTAAAAAGTAATAAATTTTAAAAATAACCTTGGGTTGTAAAATGATCTGTGTTTAAATGACTTCATTTTTTTATTACACCCATTTTCCGTTTTTTTTTTAATTCAATAGACTTCATAATAACGTCATAATTATGCACATAATCGAAAATTCCAAATTTGGAACGCCAAGAAATCGAATACAGTAAAAAATATTTGAAAAATAAATAGTGAGGTCCTTTTTTCTAAGCTAGCTGTGAACGCAAGCGAACAGCTAAGTTGACTACAGTGAAAGAGATTTGAACACTACAACTACATACTTTTGCGTACATAATTATTTACAAACAGTTACTGAAATGAGGTAACAATACGTTTCAAATAATGCTGTCACCACATTTAGAGTAAAAGTCACATTTTGTTTAAACGTTATTTCCATTGTGCAATGAACAATACATATTACCTAATGCTTTTCAGTTATTGTTTTTCAAACCGTTTGTAAACTGCCTAAGTACTGATAAAATATCCAAAACGTTAGTTCGTTGCTTGATTTTAACGATTTTAAACGTACTTACCTACCACAAAGCGTAAAATGGATAGATAATGTAATTTCTTTCAAACGGATTTTATATTTTCAAAAATGATAAAGTGTAAAATTCTTTTTGTTTTACTGTTTAGTTCTACGATTATAATTGAAAGTGGTAAGACTGTTTTTTATTGATATCATCTGAATTTCTAATAGTTTGGGTTGTAAACCTCTAATATGTTTCCACTAGATAGTGCCGCCATCTCTTGATTATACAGTTCAACTTTCTAATGTTACAATACAAGCTTCAACTTTTGTTGATTATCTGTGACTAAACTTGACCGAGTGTTAGCAAAAGATGCATTTTGGCGGGTAGACGGATGATATTTACTGTAGGCGTTATTTTAATGTTACCAGAGTTTACTAATGTCCTGACATTGTTTTACAAGCTAGTGCTTTGTTATCGAAAAACATGAAGTTAACAGTAAAATAAACATTTTTTTGCGCATAAGCAGAATATAAGAATGGTAGTCATCATACTCATTGTGAATGCAGACAATGCAACTATGAAGCATTTTGACCCACGCTATGCGGTGTAGTGAGGATTCTGCATCATTGGGCTTCCTGCAATAAATAAAAATAAAAAATATATTGAAACTTCATTATTTTAAAAATATTTATATTTATATAAAATAAATAATAATTATATAACATATTTATATTAATATTATATAACATTTATTTTAATGCCAATAAATTAATTTGTGGAATTATGGAGATGACTTTTAGAGAAAATAGAGATTAGTAAATATTTTTTTACTGTTTTGAAATGAGAAGGGATCATCTGCCTCATCCGGTTATCGTGGTCTTTTCTGACTTAGCGAAGGATCACATAAGTTCCGTTACACAGCGTGTGATAATATCAAAAGAAAGACATGTCTGATTTCCGTAGCGTTGCTATATTTTACAAGATCTCGATAAGAATAATTTGTAATATAGCACAGCTTTCCAGTCAGTAACATTTTTACGGATTGTTTTTAAATATTTATCCGTGAATAAGAACCGTATCAAACTCAGTTTGTACAGTACTTTTAGAGTTTATTTCAAACATATATGCAGCTAAAACAAACATTAACAATGAATGGTGAGTAATTCCATGATATTGAGTCATGCAAACAAAAAACGAAAGTAAACTCTGCCAAAACTTTAGATGTACCAGGACTTAAGAACATTAAAGAACTTTTATTGTCTTGCAGTCGTCATAAGTAAAAGGTCCACAATGGAAACAACTACGAGGGCTGATTTAGAATGCGAGTTCCCTCCAAAAATGGAAGAAGACTTGACTCACTTGAGGAGAAAAAGACTTACAACAGAGACTGGTCTCGTTTGCCTAGAAGACTATCCCTATACAGTATCAGTGAGGTAATTAATTCCTTATAGTAAATTATTATTTTATTCTTAAACTTCAACTACATAATTATTTATGCACGAGTCATGTTTTAAGTTGACGTTTAAAAAGAGTATGTATTTCTGTGATATCTATAAACCTAGGTACTAGGATAGTATGACTTTTTGGAGTTTGTAAAACTATGAAATTTTCGAAGTTCATCGTCTATGGCTATGATGGCTAAGGCCTGATAAATGTTCCGAATTGCGCATTTTTACTTATTTAAGTTTCAAATTACTAGTGATGTATTCCTTGTGGCATTTTTTTGAGTAAACGTACTGTGTATATAATAATATTAGCTATAGGTTAGTGAAAGCCTTATGGAAATAGGCCCACCCGTTCCGAAGTTTAGCCGCATCCATAAGACAGGCTTGAGATCTTGATCTATCATTAAGCATACGTAATCGTAATTAAATAGACTTTTGTACGATTACAACGCAAAATATCTATTGGATATACATACTTATGTTATTATAATAAGTAGCCATTTTAAAATAGTTGATTTAATTTGATACCAAACTCATTTCGTTTATAATTTTAGCTTTTTGCGTTTCTACGAATAAACAGTATAGGTTTATTAACGCTTTCATGTACCAAATGACTGCACGCCTAGTGGTTTGAGCGGTCGCTGAGCTGCTTTCTATTGCACTGAGTATTGTGGGTTCAAACCCCACAATACAACAACACTTTGTGTTATCTACAAATTGTTGCCCTGATTCTGGGTGTTCTTTGTGTCCGTTATATGTATGTATGTTTATAACGACCCAAGCGCCAAAGATATATTTTGCTAATAAAGGAGTTGTCTTTTTTTTTAAATAATGGTTACACGTATCATATTTGTTTAATAACGGGTTAGAAAAAAATTACAAAAAGGTAGCTATGTAATTAATCCTTCGAGTCTCCGTTACTATATTAAAATATGAAAAAAATATACGTAAGGATGTGCAGGCTAATTATGCATCTTTAGTTTGGTTTGGTTTGTTTCTAATGTTTATTTTTGTATCTTGGGTGAATCGTACTGTATACACACACACACACACACACACACACACACACACAAAAATACATTCCAATAGAAGAATCCTCGTCCTTTCTTTTGAAGTCTTCTTAATAAAAATCGACCCTTAAATCGCTTATGAACACCCGTGTGTACATAAAATTTCGTTTAGTACCAGGATAGCAGAAAGGCTTTGATAGTAGATAGTTAAGTGTTTAACGTTGACTTTTAAAACGAGTGGCCATGAGTTTCTTTGTCGGATTACTTCTCATAAGGCTCTACGCACTTTGGAACCTGGAAGTTGTAGATTGACACAAGCGGACAGTAGATTTTGGTGTTTTCACCTAATTTACCTTGACAATCCAGTACATGCTGTGGCGTCTGCTTGTGTCGGTCTATGATTATTAACTGTAGCTTCAATTTAACCTTCATAAATGTCACTTAGTGTCTTAATTGAATAAATGATTTTGAATTTAAATTGAACTTTCCCAGGTTGCACGGTAAACATTGGTGTGGCGGTGCTATAGTCGGCCCATTGTGGGTCTTGACAGCAGCTCAGTGTTTCGACTAGTAAGTGTTATTTTAGATTTTTTTTATGTAAATAACCATCCTTTTTACTGATTTTGTAATTAATGAGAATATCACTATTTTATAACCAAAAGTCGTGGGTTCAATTCCTATTTAAACCAAATAATTGTATGATGAGCAGAATAAATTATTGTATCGGAGTGTAGGTCTATTATACCTCAACAGCTTTTAATAGCCGACTGCAAGTGATAAGACTGTCTTTAGAATGGAGGTTTTAGCTTGCTATGCCAATGAGTTGAGCAGATAAGTTGGTATCAAGTTTACGTCTTTGCAGTGCTGTTCTCCTGGTAGTTGCTCGCTTAGTCGGCTCCCACGGCCCAAGGTGATGATGGGTGACTCGGTGTTCATAATCCGTTACCACGAGGATATTATGAACTTAATATTCATAATTTCTAATGTTCAAGAGTGATTAATTAAAAAAAAATTGTAATTTTTAACAGTGTAGCAAAAGACGAAGTAACTATAAGGATGGGTTCCGTGTTCAGAGATTTTGGCGGCAGAATAGTGTCAGTCGTGGACATCAAAAGACATCCTGACTACAAGATGGACCAGTACTACCCTGAACACAACCTCGCTATGGTCAAGGTAAAACTTACATCTACAACCGCGGGTTACGCAGCCGGGCGAAGCTAGTCTAAGAAAAGTAGTAGTAGCCGAAGTTACTCCTTATATTATCATCAGCTATCTGCCAGTGAAAGACCCATCAAAATCAGTAAAGTCGTTACTGAGATTAGCCGGAGCAAACTGATGAAAAACATTTTTTGACGTAGTATTTTAAACATTCTATATGTTGCGCTAAGTGCTGTGGGTCTATGTTCAGGTATACTTTGTATCCGTTTCATGTATATATGTATGTAAAGTTCAGACACAAAAATGTTCCTAGTGCGGGAGTTGTATTTTTTACAGAAAAAAGAAAGTAAGGTTAGGAGTTGGTCTACTGTAATCTTACCGCCTTCTATTGACTATTGTATTCTAAACTGTATTTTTTTGCACAATGTTTTATTTTTCTATTTAGAATAACTATTATGATTTAATGTTGTCCTGGTACTGCAGGTGAATGTACTGATCGCGCCAACCTCCCGGATGCAGCCTGTTGCGTTGGCGATAGCTGATGCAGACCTGCCTCCTTTGTTTGGAGAGACTGTTGTCACTGGATATGGATCAGTGGTAGTATATATAGTCTTATATACCTATGAATTTAATTCATCGCAGCACCTCTCTATTTTAAAGCCGAACTTTTACTATAATAATTTCAGTTAGACATTAAGCGTTTTATAAATGGGCAATTTCCTTACAATTTCGTATGTCTGTCAAGTGTCAGCCTCTTTTAAAATCTTCACACATACACATTTTAGGCTTACTTATTAAAACAATTACTTGTCAACACGAACTCACACTTGACAATTAAAACGGAGATCATTTTTTGTTCCTGCGAAAGACAATCAGAGACGGTCCCATTTCATGTCATCCATATTTTTATATATTTTATCATTAATTCCATCACGACGAAGACTTGAAGCCTCAAAGACTTAGAATTGAAGACTTGACATTGGCAGAAATAGCTGCTTAGCTGGTTGCCATTTCAACGAAAGAAGAAGACAAAACATTCAGGATTTCACGTACACATTAATACATTCTGACCTGTAACATAGGTTACCTTTTTATAACCTACTTCAGGCACCAGTCTTTCACGAAGGTGGAATCCGGAAGTCAAGTCACTATTGTACTTACTATTAAGCCATATATTTGTGAAAGAGAATACAGCTTGTCAAACATCATAACAGGGTAACAATTGGACTTATACTTCGAGGAGATCGTTTTTTGTTTTTGCGAAAGACGGTCCCTATTTCATGTCATCCACATTTTTTGTATTTTTTATCATTAACTCCATCATGACGAAGACTTGAAGACTCGAAGACTTAGAATTGAAGACTTTTAATACTTGACATTGGCAGAAATAGCTGATCCGGCTGGTTGCAATATCATCAAAAGAAGAAGACTTAAACTTTGACAGTGGAAAATGCCTGCGTATATTTATGAAAGTGCCTAATTTCAAACGTTTTACAGGTGACAGGGCAGATCCGCGAGGGTGAGAACCAGGAGTTGAGACGGATGATAGTCAGAGAAGTGTCCCGTGGAGAATGTCGCTTGATATACGGCAATGACTACCATTTACAACATGACAATATGTGTTTACTGAGCGTGACTAAAGGGGTTGCGTTGTGTGCTGTTAGTATACTTCTGTTTTCCTAATACCTGTTCGTTTCAACTGGTCTCTAGGAGGTGGTCTGATTCGTTAATAAAAACTAGGGAAAAGTCGTTGTGCGTCTTTGCTTTGATGCATAATGCAATGGACAATGGCAGATTTGTATGGGACCTTTGTAACGCTTGGCGTATCGCATGGTAGGGATTGTTTTTGTATTTATTTGGCTGCTAATGACAATAATATTTTAATTATAATAATATTTCTAGATTTTTACAATTCTGCGTTAAAAAGTTAATTTATTTTTATAGATTATAATGAAATACATGGATCACAAATGAGTTGTCATTGTTATCAACAAGATGGCGTAATATAATATTTTTGAAATCAAAATCATTTGTCTACGACTTTCTAGATCCGTCAATAAAGTATTGCTCTTTTACATCAGTATGATTATTTCCAAGTACATATTTACATCAGTATGCTTATTTACAAGTATAGATACAAATATTTTATCACTTTTTTTTATGTAAGCTATATTTTAAAATGATGTAAAATATTTTCGCCAATCTGACACACAGCGCCATCTAGAGTTTAGACTAAATAGACTTTAAGCATGGCATGCTTAGAACTCGTAGGAATGCGTTTTGTTAATGCAGTTGTAACAAGTTTATGAGCAGAATTAAAATTCTTTTGACACAGTTCTAAAAATATGGTAAATACATGAAAATAATTAGGATGATTTACTTTATAACGGGTATAAATCTCAAAACCATTCATTACATATTACCAGCGGTTCAGGATCTGCCATTCTCCTGTGTGTACCTCCACCCTTTTCAAATAGGTTAAAACTGTATTATCGTTAGAAACTTTTCAGACCACCATGTCTGTATGTATAAACATTCCAATTTATAAAAGTATTGTTTTTCCAAATGCGTCATCATTTTACATAACGAACTTGGGAATTTATGTGAAAAATAACGTATTCGATGTATTTAAACCAGGGCGACACAGGTGACCCGGCGGTCCACTTTAGCGGGGTGAACCGTGCCGGGACACTATACGGGATTGCTCTATTCTCCGGCACAGAAGAATGCGCATATAAGTCAAAACCTGGAGTATTTGCTAAGGTAACTGTTATCTACGCTAATATTATGAAGCTGAAGTTTGTTTAGGATTTGAATAACTGGTTCGAATTGAAATATGTATTCATTCAGTCTGAATAGCCCATTTTTCGAGTTTGGATATAGGCTATACAACGTCACGCCCCGACCAATATGAGCTGAGCTTCAACAGCACCTTGTCGTACAAACATTTATTGTACGGCAATCGTCTTAGTCCAGTTCTTAAAGATCACATGACACTATCTAAACGAATGGACTGTACTTGAGTTGTAAGAGGTCTGGTCTCCTCATAAAAAAATCGAAACTTAGCCGAGTCGTAGCAGACGGGAAGCCGGTTCCTTAAGTAGTTAAGGGAAAAATGTACTTATGAGGATAAATTTATACATACTACCAATAAACCATACGCAAATGGTTCATAATCTTATTATTATTTGATTGTTTTCAGGTCTCTTACAGCCGTCTCTGGATAGACAAGGTACTTGAAGAAATACCGGAACACACCGAAAGTGCGGACAGTACCGAAAATGTGATACCACTCGACGTGGAAATGTAATTAATAATTAGTTTTAATAAATCATTTAATTTTATAAGGACTTTTAATTAATTTACCAAAGAGGAAAAAGTTAAGTATACACAAACTATATATACCCGCTAAAATGATTGAAATTAAAAAGCTAAGTTCGTTTTGTTACTTCATTGAAATTATATACCGTTAAAAGAAAATTTGGTTTATTTATTATTAAAAAGGTGACTGCAGAAAAGTCTTTTCTGCGATATATAAATAGAAATAGTTATAACCTACTACGGAGGGTTCTATGAAACAAACGAAAAATATTGATTTATTATCAGACTTCAAAATCCTTTTTTAAAGGAATTCCAAATCCAAAAAGGAATTCCAAATCCAAAAAGGAATTCCAAATCCAAAAAGGAATTTCAATTCAACTATTTTTTTTTCGTTACCTTTTGACTGAATGAACCGATTTTATTTTCTTTTTTTATCTGAAAGCTGATGCTTTCCATGCGGTCCCATTTCAATTTGATTCATGCGGTCCTATTCCAGTTCTTAAAATTGTTTTTTTTTAATTTTGTTACATAAATGATATAAACATTAACATGTTCATGTTGATATCGGCTGAGAAAAAGAATTAATATGGAGTAATCTATTTCGCATAAAAAAATATTTTGAAATATTGTTGACGTAATGAACTAAATGTTATTATTTCTTTATTGCAGGTTGCATCATCCCAATGATAAACACTATAATCTGAGTATAAAACTTCATTTGAATAAACACTAGTGACTTGAGTTATATTCATTATTAACTAAATAATTATTATGCAATACTCGTTATAACACTAAGTAAACTCAATAGTTTGATATATAATAATTTGATTGGAAATAAATAGTATTTCTTTAACACACTTTAGTATAACAGGCATACAGTACTTAAAATCACAGTAACATAAGTAAATAAATATTAAATTACCCTCTTTCCACTTTATTTATATTTTAAAGAATATATACTAGTTAGTACAAAATAGGGGCCACCAGGTTGTCACAGTATTCTCATGAATCCTTGAGGTTCCAGGGTTGATTAATGATTAGATTGGATTGATTAATTAATTTTCATTGTGAACAACATAAAAAAATGATGTAAGCAAAATAAAAAAAATTGGACAATTTTTCCTAAAAATTTTTTTGAAAAAAAAAATAGCTGCGAGCTTATATATTAAGTAAAAAAGTATTGGTTGATTTGTGGATTTTCTCAATATCTGGTGTGCCCTTCTCGTTTTTTGGTGCACTCTTGAAGCCTGAACTTTCCACCAGGTGTACTACTGTTTTTTGAGGAATTTGTTCCCAGGTTGTTATCAGAATGTTTATTAGCTGTCTTTCATTTCAGTAAACCCCACATGTGTTCAATGGGATTGAAATCCAGACTGTTTACAGGCCACGGCAGTACTTGTATACCAACCTCTTCAATTCTGGTAGACCTAACTGTATGAGTGCGAGCATTATCATGCATCAAATGGAATTTTGCTCCAATTCTCTGTGCATATGGGACCACATGGGGTCTAATGACCTCCTGGATATAACGTTGAACTGTAATTGTGCCTTTGTTGAGAATTACCAACACGGTTCTACCTGATATAGAGATTCCTCTCCACACCATAACATTGGGGCCCCCATATCTATCACTTTCATGGATACAAGCATCCGAAAATCGTTCAGCTTCTCGCATCCAAACCCTAATGCGACGGTCATCACTAATAAATTTAACTTCACTCATTCGTAAATAACATTGTGCTCCAATCACTCATATCCCATACCAGATACTGCCTGGCGAACGGTAATCGGTTTGCACGGATGTTAATGGTATCCGTACTACGCGTCTCCTTTCGTCGGTGATCATATCTATAATTACTTGAATAATAGAAAGATCTCGTTAGAGATTTTTGAAAATATTTACCCTGCCTCTATCCGAATAATGAAGAATTAATAATGTCATTACGACTCTCCTCATTTATGATTAGAATATTAATGCACAGAACATCATCCCAGCGGATATATTAATGTGAGTCAGGGTTGCCAGCTACTAGAAAAAAAAACGGTACAATCGAATGGTTATCAGAGACGATCAATAGGAATCGTATGCAGACTTTCTGCAACATCTGCTTAAACAGGAATCGGCAAAAAATCTAAATCATAATAATGTTAAATTACATTCACCAAAAATTTTGAACCTAGGATACATGTTGATAATTTTGAAAAAAACAATTTTAAAATGATTTGTGAAATTTATTTGTTTTTAAAATTATATTACTATTTAAAGATTTCGTAATTCTTTTCTCTCTCGCTAATATTATTCGAAATGTGTGGAGGATGTCGTAATGACTTTTCTGCATATTAAAACTCATCATTTTACCATTTTAATTAAAATCAAATTAGCCCAACATTGTTCCATGTAATGGAACGCAAAGATTTATGTCATGTTATATATATTTGGAAGTGTCATTTAGCTACTGACAAACAAAACGTAGAGGTTATGTTTGGTTATGATAATATACTAAATTTTATACAATTTTTATCAGATTTTTCACAGAAGCTGTAACAACTAGTTAGAAAAAGTTAATATTGTTATACGCGTTTATTCTAAAATGGCATCGAGTGAGTGTTTTATTATGACATTCAGTCTATTTTAAGCCTGCAAATATTTAGGCCGAACTGTGTCCAAAGGTGAAGGTTTTAGATGTGATTTAACTGTTTGATCGGATCGGCGGACCCTCCTTCGACTTGTCGTAGTCTGATATGGATGAATTAAAACACAGAGCTGGTGAAAAACTCGAAGCATTGCATGTAAGTAACTCTTCTGTCAGTATGCTATCCTGGTAGTTACGCGCGAAAGTGTGGCGGTTATTCACGCTCGTCAGTTTCAGCGAACTGTTTAGAAACCGAAAGTACTTTACAGTTTAGTGAGAACACCTAAAATTCGTTGTTGTTCTGACAATGATATGTTATTGGCCTACTTTATATAATAAAATGACCCTGAGCTTACATAACTGACCTGTTTTTAACTATCAGTATATTTCTTCAAATCCACATTACATTCAGACCTAAAGAACCTTCATAATATTTTATTCTATAATTATGACAATATTAATAATAATAATAAGCCTTTTATTCTGAAATTTTACAAATATTTTTCTTTTAATTAATATCTTGTATTCTAATCACAATAAATCCCTAAGTTCGGTGTGCCTTACGGCATAGGCCTCCTCCAACGTCTTCCACTGCTTCCTATCAGTTACAATTCTTAGCCAAAGGGGACCTAGTTTTAGATCATCTTCCCATTTCTCACTTTGCGACCTCTGCTCCTTGATCCGTCTCTTGGATACCAGACTGTTACTTGTTTGCTCCATTTTTCATGTTTACTACGGAGCATGTGCCCAGTCCATCTCCATTTTAGTTGGTCAATATGTGTTAGGATGTCTGTTAGCTTAGTTTTGCAGCTGATATCTATATTCCTTACTTTATCTTTTAAAAAAATAAACCTGAAAATCAGTTAGATAGTTTTAAGAGTTCTTGATGGGCAACAATGTGATACGAGAAGTATATAATAGTTACAACCGACTAATAAGGCATTACCCTAATAGCTCCTTAGACAAGTCATTTAAAAGCCATAGTCTATACACAGATTTAGCAACACTAACCACTATTAAAATCGCTTCCACAGTTACATCATTAGCTTCATATCCAACTTCTGTAGGTTTCATATCATATTTTTAGGACTGTAATCAGCACACAAGGCGCTCATAGCCCACTTGCACTTGGTCATTAGAAACAATCTCCGAGGGTCAACAACGACAGTGTGGTCAGTACCTGGATGGGTGATGGCTGGTGGCATGTTACTATGAGCATCTCCGTGATTCGGAGGTCACATTAAGCAGTCGGTCCTGGTTGTTATCTTAGGATAGTTATAAAGCTTTGTTGGAGGTCTTTGGATGGCTTAAAAACATCCAACATCTAGGTTATGTAGCCACAAAGTAATCTTGCTAAGTCCCCAGCCCGCACTTGGCCAGCATAGGGACGTATAGCCTTAATCCTCTCCTGAGAGGACACCCGAGCCCAGCAGTGGGACAATATGGGATGTTGATGACTGATGAGTCAGCATATTAGGTAAATATCGGGTCAGCACTGACTTGTCTTGAATTTGCCTGCTCTTACCTTGTCTCAATCTGGATATATTAACTCTGGGTGGTTCATTTGTTGAAGGAATACAAATAAAGCTTTTACATGTGCCATAAAGTTGAAAATAATTAATTCATAGCCCATAGAATACAATGCTAAACAGGCAATTAAACAGTAATGACAATATTATTGAACATTAAACAACACGGATAAATGATTCACGGTGTCCATGCAGCGCTGGTTTTCAGATGGTACTCTCAAATTGGTAACACATTCACATTGTGAATGTAATAAAAATGTTAAAAGCAGCTGATTTCACATACTATTTCAATTTTCCACCCATTGATACCAACCAATGATAGTTCAAAGTTATGCTGGTATAGGGCATGTAACAAGAGATTCAAAATAGGTGCAATACAACAGTCTGGCGATTTTTCATTACTATAAAAACACAATAGCAATTATTGTTCTGAATCGTAACATTATGTAAGTTATTTAGCATTCTATTATACTTATAACTGTATAGGATACTTATAATTACTTGAATATATTAGACTAAATGAGCTCCACAGTGCTACCCGAGGTATAACTTCACCCACAGGTAACTCCAGGTCGCAACAATTTCTTTTTTTTGTGAATCTAAACCATTTTTGAATTCTTAGGAATAGACACAAAAATTTCATTAAAATCGGATCAGCCGTTTAGGAGGAGTTTAAGCACATACACAGGCACAGAAGATTTATATATATTAAGATACATTTATGGTTTTCAGGTGGCCGCAAAAACTGCTGCTGACAATGGCAAGACCAAGGTACACGACGTCGTGCATCAGTCAGTGGAGGCTATTCAGAGGGTAAGGATATTCCCGTTTGGTTCATTCTGGGAGAGTGGATATTTTTTTACGGACTTGCTGAACCCCGCTTTGTTTCTCGCGGTTGTTGCTGTAGCTTTGCAACGACAGCTGCGAAAAACGCGGCGAGGGATAGTACTTTCAAAAAAAGTAGCTTTAGTTACGCCCTCAATCATCAGCCATCTGCCAGTGAAAGTTTAATCAAATTCCACCCGTCCGTTCCAGAGATTAACTAAAACAACTAAACAGACAGACAAAACTTAAATAAAACGATTGATGTAAGTACCATTTGTTTGTACTTTCTAGTTTTTAGTGAAAAGCCGTTAATTTGAAATGATAAAAGACACTTCAATTTTATTTATTTGTGTAGATTAGAGTTTAAAAAAACTAAAGTAATTTTTTTCTCCATGGAAGAGTCACCTACCAGATGACTGCAGTCACCTACCAGTTTGTTTTTCTATTCCATAGAGAAATGTAAGTTGTACTACTACATGCGTCACGGCAGACAGCGTAGGACGTTCACGATTAGGTGAAGTGATGATTGCGCAAGTCGGCTGGCAGAAGCTGATTGTGATAAGTCATGCAATTGATGAGGCCTAAGACCAGTGGACTGTAATAGATGGATTATGATGTTTAATTTTTTTTGACATACTGTAGGGACGAAAATAAATAGGCGTAACTGCAGCTCAAGCAAATTTAATCTATCTCTGAAAATTACAATCTGACCATACCCCGCCGTCATTGCCTTCTAAGACCAACGCACCGATCCACCTTACTTTTTATATTTTATAAAAATATTTTCAAGTTTACTTTGTCTACCTACATAAAATAAGTCCATCAATACTACATTATATTGTAAAAAAATGGTCTTCAAGAAACACGTATTTCGGTGATAGTAAAATTTATTGATAAATATTTGTATTGCAGCTCCGCGAAGCCGTTCTTAGTCTGTGGCACCATGAGCTGATAGCTGAGGGCCGGGCTCGGGCTGTCGCCTGGACCAAGGAAGCCGTGAGGAGGGTCAAAGAAGGGGCCCCACCACTTTCACCTATATTGCTCTATGAAGAGCTGGTTACGTTGTTTCATGATAGAGGTGTGTGATACTTAAACACTATAATATACCTACTAGTACGTCGGTTATAGCATTTCTTCATATCAACCTTGATCTGCGAGATGTGATGGTTGAAGTATCAATCAATCAATCAACAACCCATAATGTCCCACTGCTGGGCTCGGGTCTCCTCTCGAACGACGGGTTGAAGTATACAGTGTCATTACCCTTGCTCATCCTATGGGTGGCGTAAGAGCCGAGCAAAGGAGCAAACTACCAGGACAACAACAGTTCAAAGACCTATACTAACCCGTCTGGCCAGTTTGGTATAGTAGGCCGAAGCCTCCTGAGGAGAGGGCTAAGTCCAGCAGGGGACTGTTAAAGATTGTTGATGTGTGACGTCAAGTTGGATATTGTTATTAGTATGGCGACGAAGCATGATGATCTTCGCGTGCGGCGTGGCGGTGGGGGCCAGCGCGGGCTTGCTGCTGGGGCTCCGCGCCGCCCGCGCCGCGCCCGCGGGGCCCACGGCGCGGGCGCTGCACTCGCACACCGACCAGGCTGTCATACTCGTGGAGGACGCTGTTTCACCTGGTGAGTTTTATGATTGTCACAGTACCGTCTTTTGTGTTTTTACCCGACTGCGAAAGAAGGAGGGTTATGTTTTTCGAGTGTACACATATATGTATATATATTTCTTTGGCACACCTTAGAGCCTAAACGGTTTTTCGTATTTTTATGTTAGTGGGTGGGTACATAAAATTATATAAAAAAACTCTGAATTTAATAAGAAGGCAGAAATTGACGCAGTCAGTTTTTTAATAAGTTTGCTTGTATACATTCTCTACTTAAGTTTGTTCTACATCTGGATCAGGAATGAAGCCATGTCAGGCCATAATGGCAACTCAGATTTGCAACCAGTTGTCGAAGGAGAAAAACTACTCTCTGTACTTATTTAGTTGCCAAAGACTGAGAAATTATCGTTTGTGCAACCGTCACCATACTTAGTGTGGAGGTACGGGTAAAATATTCCTCCAACACAAAGGGAGGATCCTCCGACCAGGCGAGGTGAACTTCTATTGCGCTATTTAGGATTGGTAGTTTCTTAGCTTTCCTTGCCGCTCCGTAGTAGTAGTAGTAGTAGTAGTGAGTCGGGGCGGACTTCAGTCCGCTGATCCCAGTGAGTCGGGATGGCATGCGGTGCGCGGTGCTGCGGTGAGGTCCCCAGTGAGTCGGGGCGGTTGCTGCGTAGTGGCTAGCTGCTGCGTAGATGGGAGAGAGATGCTCCGCTTACGTGGACCGTAGTTGCAGTGTGCTGTGCCTAGACGCTGTTGAGGACGTAGGGGAAAAACCAGGCCGGAGCGGTCGCCCCCTGCAAGTGGTGTATCCCTGTTGAGGCCGAGGTTGCTGGCTGGCTGAGACTTCCTGTGGGAGTGAACATGATGGTGTCGCTGCTGCTCTGCTGCTTCCAATCACGTCGGGGTTCACCACTGTGTAGGAACGGGTCCCATATTCCCCCAACACAAAGGGAGGATCCTCCGACCAGGCGAGGTGATCATACCTGGTGGGCCACTACCCAACGGTTGACGTTGGGGAGTTGTATATATGCAGGATGCAGGATTGGTAGCTTCTTCGTGCCCTACGTTAATTCGTAGTTCAGTGTATCTTCGGTGGATGGATTGTCATATATTTATGTTGACGCTGTATGTGGAAGTCGCCACATTACTAAGTACGATGACTAGTTATATACTAAGAAATGGTTAATAACTATTACTTATAATACTTACGTATAATAATAATAATTTCTACTAGTAGGTAACTAGTTCCGAAAAAAGAAAAAATATCGTCTTTGGCAACTGGTCGAATATAAAGATAAATTTGTTCTATTTCGCAACCAGCTGCGAACGTTCGTTACCTATGTGGTAGGGAAAAGTACTTAGTAATTTGAATTATAATGTATCCCTGCCGAATATTTAGGTCAAGATAGCGATATGTAACATCTCTTAGTTTAATTATTATCATCACAGGCGCGGGCGCAGGTGAAGTGCTAGTCCGCGTGCAGGCGTTCAGCATATGCTCGGTGGACCGCGGGGCCCTGCGCGGGAGGGCCCTCTGCCTGCGCTCGCTCGTGTACCGCGGCCACGTGACCGTGGGCCGGGGCTTCGCCGGCGTCGTGCTGGACGTGGGCCCCGGCGTGCTCGACCTGGAGCTGGGCGACGAGGTGTGGGGCTGCGTCAGCGAGTGGAGCGGCGGGGCCGCCACCGAGCTGCTCACTATACGCAGGTCACTCACTGCACGCGTGACACACACGCCATCTCACTCGGTTACTGTGTTTATTACAAAGACATTATCTTTCGCCTGCGGCTTCGCCCACACAATCAGAATATCGGTGATTCCATTTGTAAACCGATTGAAATCAAATCACTAAATGTTAAGTGAATTTTACCACAATATACAAGACAACGGTATCCAATGGATTTAGTCACTTTTGATATTAACGATTCAAACACACAGATTCTAGAAACTATTGAATTCTGTTACTTTAATGAAAACCGCTTTATCAGTTAGTTTAATGTACAGACAACTCGAGGATGCCATCTGAAAACCAGCGCTGCACCGACACCGTGCAGCGTTTAACCGAAAAGGTGACCCGTTTTATACAAATCCATGTCGTCTAAAGTACACGTTATTGTTCTCACTGTTTCATTCTATATTTTACATTGTATTCGGTTTACCGTGAATCTTCCTTCTCGNTCCTTCTCGACGACCTCTTATAATTGCATGACTCTCTTCCACCGTGAAGTGTCACCGACGCTCGTAGAGTAGAGTGGAGAGGTGGGGGGTGGGGAGGTGGGGAGGTGGAGAGGTGCAGGTGCGGTATAACCGGTGTGTGCGGCGCAGGTCCCGCGTGAGCCGGCGGCCGCGCGCGCTGAGCGCCGACAGCGCTGCGGCGCTGCCCTGGGCCGGCGCACGCGCGCTCGCCGCTCTCAACGCGCTCGGCTACTCGCCCGCCGCCTGCAAGGGGAAACGGTACTACACCCGCACTACTTATATCATACTTCCATCTCTGTGACAGACGGCTACGGCACCGACGAACTCGCTTACTGAACTTTGCGGTATTAGACGCGGTACAACAGTAACCTAACCTAATAGCCTAAGTCACTCCTTACGCCATCTTACTTATATTTTCATTCTTACCTTGCCAGTGTCGTCGCAGATAAAGTGCGACGCGTTTTAAATTTAAAAATTCACACTCAAAATGAACCTCATAAATTCTTAAACGACGGTCTCTAATGTGATTTCCCTACCTCCTTATGCTGTGTAACGTGTCCAGGGTGGCAGTGACGGGCGCCGCGAGCGGCGAGGGCTGCGCCCTGGTGCAGCTGCTGAGCGGGTGGGGCGCCAACGTCACCGTGCTGGCGCCGCGACACGCCGCGCTCACGCTGCGGGACCTCGGTGCGTATCGACATGTGCCTCAAACCTGGACGAGAGACCGTAGCTAAATTAATTGTTCATTTATATTAGTCTTGGCTCGAAAGACCATGTTACAGAATGACAAGAAGTGTATTTTTATTATATTCCCGTCGAACCGATTATCGGAAAGGTAAACGAGTTCTTGAGTGAGAACCATGTCGTGGGTAACGTAGTGTAAGACACCTACAATCAACGTGGAGCGACCATTTGCGCTAGGCAGTAACTGGAGGCGCAAAGCCCGAAATCAATCGGACTTATGCCCAGCAGTGGACTGCGATAAATGATTATAATAAATAATAATAAATATTTCGGACATCTAACACAACGCCATCTAGTCCCATACTAAGCGGAGTTTGTATGATGGACGAAGACAACTGATATGAATACATAAATATTTCTTTTTGTAAATACATATTATACTTAGAAAACACCCAAACTCCGAAACAAATATTTGCAGATGATACAAACGTTTGGTCCGACACATGATTCGAACCCGAGACCTCATTGACAGCAGTCGCGTACGCTACCACTGCACCACCGAGGCAGTTATTAGACTTATAATATCTGAATTCATGATAGTCCTTATTAACATTTACAAAGAGCAGAATAGATAGTTCAGCATCAATAGACCGCTATGGTGTGGGTCACCATGCTGCATTGTTTCACTGTCTGCATTCGCAATGAGTATGGTGACCATCACTCTTGGATTTTGCTCATGCTTTCCATCAGGCAGAGTAGAGTCAGTTTGGCAGGCTCATACGCAAAAATAAATAAATAGGGATATACAGGGTTATAATAAGCGTTGTTTACCAGGCGCTCAGAACTTTTTGGATATGGAAGCAAAGCGAGGTCCGTGGGCTACTCTCGAAGTGGGAGCGCGTTCCACGGGCCCGTGGGACAGCGTGCTGGCCTGCGACGGGGCCGGGGCCGGGGCCGCCTCCACAAACGAAGCCAAACCTGCAGCTATACTCAAGTTTGTTCTCTTCTATTTCATGAACCTTTCCAATAGGATATTTGACTGTATCGTAAATTAGTACCGATGTCTCTTTCCTTATAAAATAATTTCAAATAAACCTTAAAATATATTTCTTAATTGAGTTGTCTAAAATAGTGACGTCACAAGTTTGTATTTAGTACATTATTTATACAAAGTTATCGTATTGACAGACGATAAAAATTAACTAATTCGACTTAAATGTTATCTACCATATTAGTATACGTATTTCGCATTTCAAGTTTTTGAAAGATTAGAATTATTAAAAATAGAGAACGTTCGAGTGAGGGAAACGGAAAAAATTATCGACGAAATAGATTTTAGGTTTTTCTTTTGGTATAAAATGCATATTAATGATCGATCGAATTGAGAAAAATGGAAAAAGATCGTAATTAAAAATATACAATAATACAAACAAACAAATAATACATTATTTTAATATTTTTAAATTGGAATTACTTGATTTTTTAGAATTCGTTACCAGTTATGATGGTAAATGATATTTATTTTGTAAGTAAATCTTCACAGATATTTTTACACATCGGGCTTCACAGTTAGAAGAGACCGGCATTTCCTAAGACTCACTCTGGGAAGAAATACTGAAACAAATCACAGAAGAGTCTTTTTTTAAAAGTCCGTGTACATTGATTGCAAAAATATAATAAAAAATCTTTGCGAGTACAGTATAGGATCTGAGTTGGCCTTTTGAAGAAAGGACCATAGTATTGAATCGGCCCGTCCATACAAACCTCATACGAGCCCCAGTCGTGTTACCTAACCGCTATACTTATAGCGATATTATTTGTCAAGATTGTAAGAGATTGTATTTAATCATGATGATCGCATGATGATGAAGTCATGATAAACGTCCCGAAGAGCAGGACATTTGGGCAGGGGAACACTCAAGACCACCAAAAAGATATTAAATATGAACTTATGTTACAAGCCTGTACTATACTCAGATTTACATACACAAAAATAATTCAGTTGGTATTAACAAACTGAACAACAACATACAATAAAACATTTAATTATTATAATGTCTATCACTTTCACACACATTTACTTTCCCAAAAAACACGTAGGAAAACGAGAAAGTGACCTCACAGCAAACCGGTGTGAATCAGCGCCTGCGCTGTGTTTCACCGAGTGAGGGAGGATACCAGAGGCCCATAATCCATCCCTTCCCCTCACCCCCCTTCCCATCCCCCAAGGTCGGCAACGTATTTGTGACGCCTCTTGTGTTGCGGGTGTCCATGGGCGGCGGTAATCGCTTATCATCAGGCGATACGTCTGCTCGTTTGCCCGCTATTCCATAAAAACAATAAAAAAACCTTACTGGCTGCCTATCTAAGTTTCCTCTATTACCAATTAAAACTATTAAAATTATATTCTGGCTGAACTTAAAACTGGAAGATTTTGTTAATATTTGACAATAGTGTAATCCAGGAACGCAGAACCTAGTTACTATTAAATCACTGATCATATTTGCCAGCAACTGTCCCATACCCTTACCAATCATCAATATTACTGAATTTTACAATTTTTGTTTTTTTTATAGTTCTTGAAATGTTGTACTTGATGTACTAATGTTGTCTATATGCATCAAAGAGGTGCCACAAGCCAGGTCAGAGAAGCCCGAGAACATCGAATACTACATGAGTCATTGTCCATCAAAAACTGACCCTGGTCACAGTTACATGAATGAAAAATTCACCAGCTCATTCATTGCCAGCATGTACTCCCTCATTTGCTTATCAGAACTATTTTATTTGTTTGTCACTGAATTCAAACAAATTCAGTTAGTTAGTCAATTAAATTCATAAAAATACTTATGGGGTACCATAGAAATTTTCGTAGACATTCAAGTTACACCACTCAATTTATTTTCAAACTTTTATCTTTTATTGAAACTTTAATTGAAAGAAAGAAAGAAATACCGGTAATAGATATAATTCCGCTTTGAGTAAAATATACTCGGAGTTATTATTTGGGGATAGAAAATTACATAGTTAAAAAAAATAAGATGTTTTTCGTTTCGTGGTACCAGGGCGACAGCCCCGCGAGGAGCTCTGCTCGATCTGAGGCCGCGGCCGCTGGTGACCGACCGGCTGCCGTCGCCATTATCATTGCTCTTCGTAACCTCCTTCTACACTTATAGATTACTTAGGGTAAGCAGAATTTAATATTTTACAATTATTTTTATACGTCCACAGATCACGTTACAGTAAATGGCTAACTTCAGTAACCTACCTCCAGTTTTAACTAGAGATAAGTTAGTAGAAACGGTCTGAATTCACCTAAAAAGAGTATTTTTGTATTTTTCACAACTATAACTTGTCAAAAAATGAAAATGAACCTGGATATCCATGAAAGTATTGAGTCAATTAATCAAAGATACATTATTTATATACTATAACCAATTTTAACTAGAGATAAGTTATTGAAAACGGTCGTAAGTTCAAGTTCTACAGTTGAGAGTTCCCATGTGGGAATCGTACCCACAAAGCAGCGCAATGGCCGGTTAATATACTACACCATCATTGCAGCTAGAATACTCTATAATTAGTCGTTAAAATTTTTAATTTCGTCCGTATAATGTAAAATAACGTAAAATGTATGTGTTTAGTGGATGGTTGGGTGTGGCACTCACACGGACTGGCTGGAGGACCGCCACATGTTACGGGAGGGCCTGGACACTCTCACCAAGCTGGTGGACAGTGGGAACCTAGCACCCATATTAGACAAGGTAATGTATTCAATTCCCGCGTTTGCGATTCAGGCCAGGTGGAGCGATGATTTGCGCAGGACGGCTGGCAGGAGCTGGATGCGAGAAGCCGTAGACAGAACAAAGTGGCGTGAAATTGGAGAGGCCTATGTCCAGCCGTGGACTACGATAGGCTGATGATGATGTTTGCGTTTCTTAAAACCTTGCAACATTTTGAAGCTCAACTCATACTGGTCGTAGCGTAACTTTATGGCTTTATTAGCTTGTAGCCTTCTTCGATAAACATGGTTTCCAACACAAAAAATTTAATATTCAGACCGGTAGTGGTTGAGATAAGCGTGTTCAAATAAATAAATTTTTCATCAACAATTTTGATATAACCCTGCTAGAAATAAACGTCTTCTGCGAAAGGAGATTTTGGCCTATTACACCACATCATGGCCACTATGGCCAGACGGGTTGGTCTAGGGATTGTGGCAAGTTTTTCTTCTCTTTGCAGTTCGGTTGTCCTGCAAAATTGACTACCTGAGACCCTTAGGATAGTACCCTCATCAACAGACATTTTTTCCAGGTGTACTTGCCGCAGGACTTCGAGGTGGCTTTGGCTCATGCGTGCAGTGACGATGCGATAGGCACCACGGTCGTGCGGTTCCCCTAGCAGCCGCTGGCTATTGTCTCCTGGCAACTCCACTCCAGTCTGAGTAACCATTTTCCCCTGGTATTTTACAACCGGGAGATGTCAAATAAAATATGATTTTTCATTTATTTTGGTTTTTGAGAAAGCTTTAGATAATTGTTAGAATTTTTTTTGATAGTATTGTTAAGTAAATTTCAAAGTGTTTAGTATGTATTATTTATAACATTTTTTTTTCATTCTTCAGTATCTTCGCACTGACTTCCTTTAAATACCTGTTTTTTTTTATACGTTCTTGTCAAAGTGACTACTCCTTCTGATGGAAAGCATGAGCAGAATCCAATAGTAGTGGTCACCATACTCACTGCGAATGCAGACAATGCAGCATGGTGACCACACTATGGCGGCCTTCCCATGTCCCATACTATGTGACCCATTTTTTTACATTCCCCCATTAAATTATTTTAGCGAACACATTTTAATAGGTTCCTCACCCTACGCATCAACCTTCATATATATTATTTATATTATTTATAAAATAATAATAAAATAAAAGTGAATTTTTGTTTTGTATTTGACAAACATAGCAATTTTGCAGCCCGTTTTATAGACACAAGTTATATTGGTAGTCGATTTAATTCTTTTTCAGATTTTCTTTATACCCATTTATGTTTTCATCCAAATAATTTGTATCTACATAGATTCAGACTTGCTCTCGACGGTGGGGGCGTTCGGCGTTACGATTGGTCTGCACAGAACTCTTCACCAAGCGCAGCGCCGAACGCTGTCATCGATTGAAACGATTTCTAATAAACTCACACTAGGCCCTCAGATCCAAAATGAGAAATAATATATTTCTGCCTCTGTTAACAATTAATCAAAAATATTTTAACATGGTTGAATATAAAGTTTATCTTTAAGTTAACAAAATAAAAGTTATTATTATAATAATGTTTAAATTTTAATTATTGTACTACTGATGTGATTATAAAAATAAAAGGACTAAGTTTCCTATTTTGGGTGCAATATGTCTCGTCGTGTGTTTTTAGACGAATGTATTCAAGCGCACAGCCCCACCGAAACCCCCGTGGGGTTTTTAACACCACACGCACGAACTAAAGTAAATATTTATATTTAAAATTATTTGTGTTAATTTTTGTTTTCATTTATATAGGATTAAGATATTAAAAGTAGCTGAAGTTATGACCGTTTTTGATGTGTTGGTCGACACCCTTGAGGTTCCCTGGATAGACTAGTCCCCTATAACATTATATTACTAATTCAATAATAGTGCTTATGAGTGCAACTATATTAATTTCATCTATGAAAGTTCCTAACTCATGAAGACCAACAAATTTTAGTAAAATTTAGAATCAAGATATGTTTCAATAATAAGACCCAAAGTAGAATGAATCCATTCGTTTCGGAGTTATGAAGCTACATACTCCTAAATTCACTCGTTCAAGTGCGGGTTAAAAATACCTTTGCTTGCGGGATACAGGTGTGAGGTTGTAGACTAACCTCCCCTGGCTGTTTCTCTTGTACTAACTCCGCGCCCCTTTTACCCTGCAAGCGAGGATGCTTCCCAGTTTTGTACGCTTGGAAATTTCAAACTATGCAATAGATTCAAATGCAGTTCACCAATATAGAGAGAGCGATTCAAAAGGAAGTTTCATATGTAATACGTGCAAATTATAGTAGAGAAAAAAAAAGAGAATTTCAAAAATTCTCGAGCGTAGCTGGCCTGGGTTGCTAGTGTAATATTAACAAATTTATTTATTAAAATAATGATTTTGATCGATATTAATATTGATTAGTGGTATCAGGCTTCGCTCGTTTACGAATGGCCCTAGTTTAGTTCGATTATTATTGGAAATCTTTATTTAAAAGAAAAACAACTGTTCATATTAATTCAACATTTCATTTAATGGAATTTGAAAAAAATGATTGTTTAAATAACAGTATTGTTATGGGTGAGATGGAACGTAAAACCAAATAATAATGTAATGAAATTAAGTCACAAGATTTAAAGACTGTATATTGTGTATCCATATTGTTATTGTTATGTACATATTGTGAATAAAAATTAAATAAATAATTGTAAATATACCGTTGTATTAATATTGAAAACTAATACCATCCTTATATTATAAATTCGAAAGTTACTGTCTGTATGTTTGTCTCGCTTTCACGGATAAACAGTTACACCGATTTTAATGAAATTTAGCAATGAGATACTTCGATTTTTGAGGAAGGATATAAGCTACTTTTAACCGTGATAATCGAGATACACACAGGCATAGCCGCGGTCAGAAGCTAGTAATTAATAAACTTACACATGAAAAACTGAACAGTCTGTAATATTTTAACCAGATTGCTGATAACTGCCATCCATCTGCACAGTCAGCTTAGCGGTTTAAGCGGTCGTCACGCCGCTTTCTACTGCTAAATGTGGGTTTAAATCTCATATCCCATGTGTGTCTCATGGGACAACAGTATGTCATACACAAATTGTTGTTCTAGGTCTAAGTGTTCTATGTGTCCAGTTCATGTATGTTTGTAAAGTCCCTCGCGACACAATATGTATATTCCTAATGTAGGAGTCGACTTTTCTTGAAAAAAGTTTTTTTTAAATATTATAATTGTTTAAGACTAATGATTGACTTACAATATGCTAACAGACTAAATCCAATATAAGTTACGTTATTCCTAAAAGCTAATTTAACCAAATTTTGCAAAATTCTATCAATATTATCCAGACTAATGCACCGCTACACACATATCCACATACACACCTCCACTCATATATACACATATATACACAGCTACATACACACTACACACATACACATACCCCTACATACACACACTCACTTACATACTTTAACTACGATATACACTAATAATGTGTGATCACTCTCACCTATCCCAACCACCCCTTATTGTTTCAATTGTATTCTTAATCCCTTGGTTTTTCTTTTTTATTGATTTACAATGGGTCTTTGCGATCCGATATGTCAACGACTGCCTTTGTAATGATAAGGCACAATATTAAAGGATTTTGTATCACAATGACAGCAGAACACTGACTCTTAAGTCACTGGATTTCCTAGTTTGGGGTTTACCTTACTCACATTACCTTTTTCATCATCAACAGCCTATAATATCCCACTGCTGGGCTCGAGTCTTCTTTCAGGAGAGGGTTAAGGCCATATGTCCTCGCGCTGACCAAGTGCGAGTTGAGGACTGGCAAGATAACGTTGTGGCTACGTAAATCTTGCCATTGGATGTTTTTAAGCCGCCTAAAGGCCTCCAACTAAGCTTCACGACTGTTATCCTTTGATAACAACCGGGACCGGGGTGATTGTTTCTAATCACCGAGTGCAACAGGGCTATGAGCGCCTTACCTTTATCAAATATGTATTCTTTAAAACAATGTAAGTCTAAAGGTTTCTGTTTCAATAAAGATTTTATTATTATTATTATTAATGAAAATTCACTCAGACTACATAAAATATATCCTCCTCGTCAGCTATAAGGCTAAGTGTGCGCAGCGTACTGTTATATCCCTG
>PKRV01001073.1:79362-148691 GCA_003709505.1 Hyphantria cunea | reverse complement strand
GATAGGAACCTGAATAGATTGACACGAGTTTTATTCTCGAAAGCAAAGCCAAAAAAAAATAGCGTCATAAAGGACGAAATATTTAATTATCTCCTAATATCATTCACCCAATATACTAACACTGATATATATTACGAAAACAATTTGTATTGATACTGAACAACTAATTTATCACTGACTTGTCATACTGCTTCCCAAGATACAGACTAGCTGCCTATTTAGGATATCAGTTTATGGTTCTATTTGAAAAACTAGTGAATATTTGTGCTAACCTTTGAGTGAAATTTATTTTAGTATACAGCATTATGTTCAATTCTTTTTTGTTTACTATCCCACCATAAGTAAAAATACGCATTATGCTAAATATCTATATTTGTAAAATAACTTGTCCTGTCTGACTAACTGATTCATCATTGGCAAGCGTGAACTATTAAAGTTAGAGCTATGAAATTCGGTGAGTAAGATTGTTTTATTGAGTAGACATCCACTATGGATGGAATTTCGGAATTTCTACCTCTAAGGGGGTGAATAAGGGTGGAAAGGTGGTATGCATGTCCGTCATTTTTTAAGTAAGAAACATGTGACTTTATTTTAAGGCTACTGATTAAAAATGAGTATATACATATTTAAGCGTTTCTATATATTCTGCCCTTAAGGAGGTATAATCAGGGTCCAAAGTTTGTATGAAAGTTTTATTAATGGGCTATTCTATAATAATAATACGTTTGAAACACAACTACATTATTCATACATACTTACACAGTTTTTAATTTAATACATATAGGCTAAGACTCGTGCAACAGCTAGTACTCGTATAAGAATTTCAATTAGCTTAATCTTCAGTGGTTAAATTATGCAAAAGAACCAAAATCTCAATTCAAACCATTACATCAAGCACAACTTGATATAAAAGTTCCAAAGAAGTTCTTAATTGTTAGACACGTTTTCTGGAAATTTGAATATCTAATTGAAATTTGAATATTTTATTGCGTAATAAGATACTCAGATTTCAAATTATTATTTCCTTATTAAAATGAGTTCTGTTTTCCATCTTGAGATTAGATTGCTATTAATAGAAATACAATATAGATTTCTTAGAATAGAGTGTATTAATTATACAGACTTAGTTTCTTCGGTGGTAGTTTATAGGAGTCTAGTCTATAGGAGTAGTGAAAGTGATGTACCTACTTGCTATATTATATCTCTTTTCCATTCTTGTGTTGCAGGCGTTTTTATTTTATAGGGTCGAACAAGCTATCGAGTCCAGTGGTTACCGCCCACAGGTACAGAAAACTCAAGAGCCATAGATGACGGTGGCTCTTTTAGACTACTGCATCTTCACTAACTTGATAAAAAGCAACAAAACTATTACTTAGCATAGTTTTCTGTTATGACTGCTATGGTCGAGCCATATGGCTCACTTTTAAAAAAAGCACGGTTCATCCTAGATAGAGTGTCCTAGTATTTAAAACAGCACCTATTTCATAATTCTATAAATGTATTTGCTTATTGCTTATACATGAGAGAAAATAACGGTTTTAACAAACTATTGTTAAGTACCGTTATTTTCCCTTAAAAGTTCCGGAAATAAGTTGAAAAGAAGTTAATTTATTTTTACTTTTTAATTATAAAAAAAACTGTAAATGACAAGCGCTAATAACTTTTAAGCTTCTGCAGATGAGTTTGTATCGTTGAATTTTTCAGGTCCGTGTCATGAGTTTAGAGAATGCTCAATTTTTTGGTTTTTAATTTATTTTGTTCCCCGTGTATAAATTGCAATGAATAGAACCAATTTAAACTGCTACACCGTTTAATATATTTATTCAGATTTAGAGGCATTTTATAACAATCGAGTTACATACAATGCTATTTATATCTTCAATGCCATATTTTGTGAACCGTAGGCAATGGGACGAGACTTGAATTTGTTATTGCATTATATAAAATTTTGATACCCAAACTTATACATAGAGAATCAAGAATTTATTTATCAAAAATTATTTTCATCATAAGTGGTTTGATAATAATTTGTTTTATATAGTAGCTGATCAATTTGAAACATTGTTTCTGTGTCATAAATACCTTCTAAATAAATTCGTAAAAGGGATACTGCATTTCTAAGACGTAGATCATGTTATCCTAAATCAATTTGGTCTAACAAAAGCACTCCTTAGCTTTTCTTTTGCAGTTTATCATCCGTTAGGCCCAGGTAACTAGTTGGATGTGATTTCTCGGGGTAAAGGAAAGCTATCTATCTAGTTTTACGGCCGTTCGCAACATACTATAAATTCTTTTTACCATGCTTATTTATGCGGAAAAAAAAATAGGTCAAGTGTAGGGCTGCTTTGAACGGGTTCCGTTACCTATTTTTGGAGGCGTGCAAGGTAGTTGGATATTTGTGGGTACTTCATTGACGTCATTGTATGAGAATATTTTGATTTAAGCTAAAAATGGGTTCATTATGATTGAGAAGCACTTTTTTTGTGTTTACACTTTATCAGTGTAACGGCTGTCTAGATTAATTAGTTTTCACGTATTTATAAAGTCAATTATTTAACGTAGAAGTGGTTTGTTCATTGATAAGCATGATCAGAATTCAAGACTAGTAGTCACCACACTCATAGAAAATGCACACAATACGTCAATGCAGCATTGTGAGCCACAGCGTATAGAGTTGGGCCTCTGGTCCCGCAGTCAGCAACGAAACACGGCAGAAAGAATGCTGCTGCGGTCATTTTAGGTTGGTTTTCTGTTCATGGGAAATAAGAGGTACTAGTTTAATATTATATAGAGTTATTAGCTGACAAGGATTACGTTGTTTCGCCAAAAAAAAATTAGGGGTGGGTCACACTTGTTATGAAGGGGTATGAAAAATGGATGTTGGCCGATTCTCAGACCTACCCGATATGCACACAAAAATTCATAAAAATCAGTCCAGTCATACATAAAAGTTTTATATATTAGATTCTCAGTAAAAATATTGAATTAATATCTAATTCTGGTCATTATATCCAACTACCCGATGGTTAACATCGGGTAGTTGGGTTGGGTCTTGAAGGTTATAGTTACGTTTTGATACCATTTGTATAAAAATGAAAAAGTATTTCATGGTAAATCGCATTGTATGGAACAGCTACGAGGTGGGACCCACGGGTTCAAAGAGGGATGGTATTTATGAATTTGTGTTATACAACTTACGTTAAATACTCTGGAACTTTTGTAGGAATTTAATTGTTTTCATATTTTAGGTTTAAGCGTAAAATAATAGTTTCATAATTAATAATTAGTTCACACATATTAATAATATTATTTATACTAGAATTGAGTGTTATGCAAACCTGTATTTTCTTGGTGGCCATTACTATTTAATTTATGTCTAAGTTAGGCGTATTTAAATTGTAAGAATAATATAAATTAACGTATTATATCAATGAATTATAATATAATGTAAAATTAAACGGCATAAAATAAATATTGTGAATTCATTATAGTTTTATTTTATTCCATACGTCTACGGCGTCAGCTAAAATCACTTTTAAATAGATGCTTCATCTATCCAGTGTTATTCGATGCAATCGTATGTCAGTTAATTTAAATAACTCAAATTTAATTATTCTGAAAAAATAATAACTATTTAAATTTTACGTTACACAATAAACGGGTCTTTTGATCTAGTGTTAGCAATATCGACTCCAGAAAGTGAGGGGTCGTTTTCGAATCATCCAAATATAAATTATCTGTTTGAATATTATAATTATTTATGTGTTTATAATGACTAATATGTAATTATATTAATAAGTATATATGTACCCGGTTTCAGTTGAATGGAACAAAAATTATAATCATTCTTATTGACGTTTAATGGTCTCTGTCTACCCCTTCGGAAGTTAAGGCATGAAGATATTTATAACATCCCATTCTACCAATTCTACTAACACGGTAGTATAATTTAATGTGAGTTTATGGATTTATATGAAACTTTATATAAGAAAAACATGTCTATTACATTTGATTCTCATATCATGTTGTTGCTCACAATGAACTCACGTAATTTTTTTGTAATTTTATATACTGTCATGCACTGTAACTACATTTTACCAGGATAATGAACTTAAAACNCTTAAAACGGTATTAATGTAGTCAGTGTTTTCTATTCAAAACTGACCAACGTGTAAATTAATTTGACTGCCCATGTTCTTTTAATATCTCGCCACTTCATCAGCCAACAAGTCAAAACAAGAATAGAGGCTCTCTGAGTACATTGACAAGAAAGTGACATGTTCTCGCTGGTTAACAATGCGACAATGTTGCCTGAACTTACTGCGTTGGTTCATCAATGAAATGTTCATTGGCCATGAACATTTCATTGATGGCCATCTTGTTTCGTTACTCTTTTATCGCCTAAATCGATATACGTTCGTACTTAATACCTCAGACAGTAAATTTTTAAGCTTATTCCTTTTTTATAGTGATCTGATTATAGTAGCGTTTTTGTTTTATTATTAGCTCACTTTTCAACTATCGATCATTGTCTTTACTTTGCTACTAGTTCACCTGTGTGTATTTTGGTTTTGCAGCAAAGCGTAGTCTATGTATTTCCTCAATAACCAAAGTGGGAGAGCCACGCTTCGGCATGAATGGGCCGGCTCGACCGGAGTGATACCACGGCCTCACCGGTGTGAAACAGCGCTTACGCTGTGTTTCATCGAGTGAGGATACCGGAGGCCCATACCCCAATCCAACGCCCCCTATCCCCCTCACCATCCCCCTTCCCCCCAGGCCGCCATAGTGTGGGTCACCATGCTGCATTGTACTTTTTCGCATTGAGGATGGTGACCACCACTCTTGGATTCTGCTCATGCTCTCCATCAAGCAGGGCAGTCATTTTGGCAGCTTAAATATATAAAAAAAAAATAAAAAAAATAAAATAAAAAAAAAGTATTTCCGAGTCAATTTTCAATGAAATCTGTGCAGCTGTTTAAGCGTAGAAGCATCACATAGGAAGACAGAATTACTTTAGAATTTATAATATAAGTATGAATTAAAAATAATGCTATGAATGGCATTCTATAAAATAACCAATTCCGATAAAAATAAATCGAAGGAAAGTAAGGTTGTTTATAACTTAGTATATGTATTGTATAGGTATATTTATAGAAAGCCTGAAACATGTTCGTATAAAATCCAACTCATCAGTTATGACTAACACGTAGTAATGGAAAATTACGAAATATAGTTGAAAGTGGTTTTTTTCGCTATAACATGGACGAAGTGTACGTAATTGTAGCGCAAATGTTTGCTTTGAAAGGTTATTTTCAAATAATATCGATCGATTGTTCCACTGAACTGTTTTACCCGTGATTTCCAATATTCCAACGGATTCCTAAAAGGATTTAACCACGCAGAATCCCGTAAAAAAGTTACGAATGTTGTAAATTTCGTGACGAAATTTGGAACTCAATTGAATGTAAGATATTTGGGCCTTAGTTGATGGCCTATTGTATATTTCTTGGCAAAGATGTACTTTATACACAGCCGTGACTTTTATTTGAATAAAGACAGCTGACTGTATTAGTAGCTTAGTAAATAAAATATTTTGTTGGCAAAGGAAATTTACGATTCATTCTGTAGGTTTATCTTAAAATTTATCGCTTTAATGGAAATGCTGTTTTAGGAACTTTTATTTTATTACAGTTTTAATGACTTTTTTGCACTCAGATTTACAATCAAAAGAAATCGTTAGTTCTATAAATTTAATAATACTTATAGGATACAGGGATCAATCAAGGGCAATACTTAGGTATTACAGAGATGAGACGTAGATAGAGACAATCTTCGATAATACTTTCCACGTCTTACTTGACCAAGACTATTGCTTATAGTTCTCAATTCTTTTTATAACGTGGAATGGGCGGTCATAGACTAGTCACCCAATGGTATGTGGCTACCGCCCCTCAAGTCAACTAAGAATCATAAATGTATTGCCGTCCACTCAGTCAATTATCGGCAGAGATAAAAATTAAGAAGACGGGAGAGTTTATGTTCACGAAGGATGTACCTACAGTGCTACTCAAATATCTACACAGTACCTGCAATCTCGTTAAAGGATTCCTTTTCGTTCACAAAATTAGTCCTTAAAATATGTTCATACATCACACATCTATTCTATTGTCTCTGGGCATATTTTCTTTCATTATCTGTTTTCTTTCGAATACAACTTGGTTTGGAGTAGTGTTGATTTAGGGAGAATATTATGGTCTGGGTCCTCCCAAAGTTTCAGAAGTTCAAAGGGACTTTTCACTCTATTAAAAAATAAGGATATGAAATGGAAGAAGGAAGTGGAGTGGTATTATTGATATTTTAGAATCATATTCTGTATGTACATGATTTTCATGTTTTCGAAAATAAATTATTTTAGAATTTCAGTTTCACCTGTGTCGTCCTTTGAACTGTTTATTAAAAGTTCATTAAATGTTTTTGGTTTGCTTTTCTGTTTCTAACCGCACTAGCGTTACTTACGAAACTCGTTTGAAATTTTAGATAACCTAAAAGAGGTTACCTTAAATTTCAAACGAATCATATCGAAATTGTATTCACAGTTGAACTGATAGCAGAAGCATATCTATAACAAGAAAAAAAAACATTGCATTTCAAGTACTATTTTTGAAGTCAGCATGTTAAATTCTATGATTATTATATGTAGCTTCAAGTTAACGTTTATAAATGTCACTTAATGTCTTAATTTGATAAATAATTTAGATTTTTTAAAATTAGAACTATGACCAAGATATCAGATCTATCTAAAAACTATTTTGGAGTACTGTAAAAATTACAACAAAACGTATATCCAACTTAAAACTCTGTACCTCAGGTCACAAGAATCGTTTGAACTCAACTGGGTTTAAAAAATCGATGGTAAATTGTACTAGCGCACGAAGTACTTATACGAGACGTGGCTTCAGCAATATTGCTATGCCAGTTTTGTATTTGAAGAAAATCAAACCCTGTGGTACTTGAGAAGAGTCTTGTAGACCCCTCAAAGAAAACCTAAAAACTTTTCTCAAATTCTACAGACATATTTATCTCATGGCTTTATTCGTGAAGGAATAGATAGAGATGAATTAAATAGCCGAGATTTTACAGATATAAAAGTCCCATTTGTTCTCGTAATAGAATACAAATATCGTCCTGTTTCACCACTTTGGTGTTCAAAGATGGAAAGAATGGGAATTAAGTAATGAAACGAGAAAGAGAAAGGACCGAACAAAAAGGAACTTTGCTTTTATCGATGGACTGTGGACTATAAATAATTAGCTGAGTTTGTTAAATAAGCGAACAACGAACGAACAAAAATTGACTGTAACCTTTCAAGTAAGACAAATAAAGTACTCTATTATTTTTATATTCATTTGAAACTAAATGGTAAATAGATTAAGTACAAGACTGTTTTAGCACTGAAGCAAGTCAAACCTGTAAAATTAATTTGAAACGTAAAATGATCCTATTCGAAATCCAAAGGAATTCGGTTAAAACGGCCACCAGATAAGATTTTTATTTAACCTGAATCATTATGTAAGCTTTTGAGATAAATTACGAACTCTTGACAAATTTTATTCGTAAATTTGACAAATTTAAAAATAATTGTTTGCTTGGATTATTTAAGTTATAGTAAAGAATTAGTGTTTTTGGTGTTTGTGTGACTGTTAATCGATAATATTTTGATGACATGCTAGTTTTCGCCTTTCGAACCGTTTCGTTTCGGTTATCACGTTACCACAAATATAAAAAAAAGAATATAAACGTGATATGTTGTTTAAATGTCACTTTAAAATTTTTGCACTATCTAATCTAACTACCACTGGAAGTTAATTACTATATTTATTTATTATCATATATCCCTGCTGTACTTAAAATAAGGCATGTTGAGCGATGGTATTTTTGATTTAACTCAAAAGAACACGAATAGGTACAGGGCATAGGCTGCGTAAACGATCTCAGCAGTAGTGGGGCGGGAGCGGCAGCGGAGCGGAGTTTTAATGTATAGGCTTATATGGAAGTGTCCACAAGCACAGAGGTGCGCAACAGTGTAGCGATGTTAAATAGGGATGTAATGAAACAGTAAACATCTGTAATTAATGAGTTTTATTTGGTTAATGTTGTGATATTGTCAAGTTTATTTAATTACTAAATATTTATGATTTTATTTATTTAAACAAAATATTTTATTAAGCATTGGTTGATTTGACTAATCATAGGCGTGGTATACGAAAGTGAGAAGAAAAAAAACAAAAGGAATTAATTTTGAAGTGAATAAATTAGTATAGGTCGAGAATTGCCCAAAAAGGCGTTTTTGAGAAATATGGAATTTCTTTTATAATTTTAGGATTTACAAGAATATTTCCCTGATATTTACACTACGATTTAATCTGATACCCAAAGAAATAAATTCCTACAACAACGTCATATTTGTTTCCATGTCACTTCTCAGTGGTCAGATGTTAAAAGAGAAATTAAAACGTATTCCATTCACACGAATAATTAATTAAGCTCCACACTCTTTAACCCGACAAAAAATTGCCCATGAATATTAAAACTTCATTTCTTATCGTGAAATAATCATATATAAAAATACAATTCAGAAAGAGCAATGCAAATAAGCCAGCTCAGTCAGAGTGATACTGTAGCCTCGTGAGAATTAGTGATATAAATACATATATACTTTGTTTTTTGTAAATAAATGCATATTGAACATAGAAAACATCCAAAATCTGAATCCAATTGAACGCGAGACCTCGACCAAGACATTGTAGACGTGAGTAAGTAAGGTTTTTGATAAGCATACTCCATTCTATGTGAATCTGTACAATTATGTGTCTGAAGCCCTCTTGTGTCTTTTGAGATTTACGTGTATATAAGAGCCGATAGTGATACGCCTTCACATACGTTAGTGACACGTTTGGTCGTTTTAATATGGATTTTGGTAAATGAGGGTACACAAGCCAACTCAGGAGTCTTAAGTGTGTTGCCGCCGTTTGAGTCATCTCTCTGGAATTATGAGGGGAAGGAGTTCGAGCTCTGGAAACTTTTTCGGTAATTACTCAAAAAAAAATTACAAAAGAATTACTAATCTTTTGCCCTCTATGCCATAAATAACATAGTTCTAATAATATATTATTAATCTGTAGAAAATATGGACAGGCTACAGAATCGTGGCTCACAAACATACATTTTGTAATGTTATTTGATCGCGTGAATGACGTCAAACAGGCTGACCATTTAAGTATGGATATAACTTCAACAGCTTCAATAAGTTGGTTATCAAAATATTGAGAAGTCGTTTAAAGTTTATATTAGTCTAGCAAGTTTACTTGTGTTTGTTGTCACTGCTTCGCTTCTTAGAGTAATACTATTATCTTTTAATCCTGTTATCTTGTTATCTTTCTCATAATCTTAATCTGTCCAATACAAAAAAAACATATCTGGTAACCAACTCATAAATGAGAGCTATTTATCGAAGTAAGAAAAAACCAAACTAAAAATTGAAGCAGACATCAATGCAGTAAATAACTTCTCTTCTTGATAAAACATTACAATAGATTCTCAAATATACACAGGACTACATATCACTTATTTATCATATCCTACATTTACAAGATATAGAGAAAGATTAAGCTATAAATAATTGCTCATAAGGATCATTTTGCTTTGAACCACGAACCGCAAGGATGTCTCTTACAAATCCCCTAAATTATATTATGGAGTGGGTCAGAGACGTCAATTGTTACAGTCGATCCCTGAGGTTTTTTAATATTGAACTTTTAACTTAAACTTATTTCCTTGGGGACAGCCTTCTGAATGGTGTTAGTTCTTTGATAGACTGCTCGATGTCAAAATTTGAAACTGTTTTATGAGACCAGGTAAACTTTGAAGTTTTTTATGTAAGAATTAAACAGACTCCTAACATGAGATACATTTTCTTCAAAAACTTCAAGATTAGAAAAAGACTTCTAGTTAAAAAAATGTTTTAAGGTACCTGTTATTTTTTTTACTAATCATTTAGTCTAAAAAAATAGTGCGAGGTAAACCAATGTGGACTTGATGTTCTTGCGCTGTTTTCCAGAACCAACCATGCCTATTAGTGTTTAGAAATAAATAAATAATTCTATTATTTTATTGATATTCGCCTTATAAGGTTATACTACTGTATAGACACGGGTATATAGGTTTAAATAGTAGGCATAGGTATACTCTAGGTGTGTGTAATAATGTCAGGTACAGGGTAACGCATTCATTCTTATTTTACATGTAAATATTATTTTGTTTGCTTCTGAATGTCCTTTGTACTGTGACCTACCATTACTTACTACTTTTAGATTATCTTAATGCTTTTCACCAGGCAGGCAAGAGACACTCTGGCTGGCCTATTTAAAAAAGATTGTAATGATACAGAAGCATTAGTAGACCGCCATGGTGTGGGCCAACATGCTGCATTGTTGCATTGTTTGCATTCTCAATGATAATGGTTACCACCAGTCTTGGATTCTGCTTATGTTTTCCATCAGGCAGAGTAGAATAATTTTAGCAGATCCATACATAAGAAAAACTATTCTTTTATAGCTGGGTATTCTTTAATATACTATACCTTTTTTAATTCAAACAATGACTGTTAGACATTTTAGGAAATAAAGGTACTGATTGGTCTTTAGCCTTGTCTCTATTAGAAAAGCTTTGCAATTATCCTGTTAGAAATAGAAGGTCCAACATTTTATGAAATAATAATGAAAACAAAGAAAAGAAAAATATACANAATATACACATAAACATATATCACGAGTTTTAAGTAATCTATATAGTTACAACATGTTATAGGAATCACAAAGTTGTTTTTCTATTACCATTCCAATTTGACTTTATTCGTATGATGTTTTTCAATTTTTGTTTTACTTTAGTTTTGTAAAAACGTTATTACCTTTCCCAAATGTTTTCACCGTGCAATTTTTTTCAAATTAAGAGTAAACTTTTCGCGTAAACGTAAAAGACTCTCATTCCAAAATCACGCCATTATATGAACATGACGCCGTAAATCAACGCAAAAGGCCATAAACCCCGCGTTTTGAATTGTAGATGTGGAAAAAAGAATATTTGTCACGTCAGAGAGCAATACCATCAAGGAATTTTCACAGTTTAATGTGACTTTCTTATCCTTGTTTCGTTTAAGCTTGTACTTATCCTGAGTGCTATGTAGCCGTTGCTGAATATATTATATACAGAATATACTATGTGAATATCTAGTTACGAGATAGTGTTTTTATGTGGCTTAGGGGGCGATCGAACTGATGGATAATTAGATGATGAGTGACTATATCGTTATTGGACACCAGTAACAAGAGATAGAGAGAGTATCTAATTCGCCTTTGAGAACCCTTCTCTACATTCGGGAGGGAAATAATGCTCATCTTGGTTTATCATTGAAACTAATGCTACCCACACTCCCACCACTGTAACCTCTGTACTATTTATAGCAGTGACCCACGAAATCACTGATTTATGACACTCAGGAATCCCCAGGAAAATTAAACTGTTTTGGGACCCGCAACAATATTAGTCATTCAAACTGTGACTTGCTTGGTAAAAAAAACGCTTTACGCTTTTGACCGTTATATTACACCTACAGAGCCAAATTCACAGAAGCGTGGATCTCCGATGGATTCTTACGAACTTACTAGGGGATTTCGGAACGAAATATTATTGAATTTATGTAAAATTCAATGACAATCTTATGAGCTGTATAGTCTATTCAAAGCGTTTCAGCATTTTCCATGATCACTTGTTGTTCAATACTATTAGTAGCAAAATACACATAAAAAGTAGCTAATAGTGTAGAGGAACGGGTGCCATATCCCTCCAACACAAACAGAGGATCCTCCAACCAGGCGAGGGGATCATGCCTGACGGGCCACTGCCCAACGGTTGATTTTGGAATGTTGTATATATGTTAATAGGCGCGAGAATTTCTATTGCGCGATGCAGGATTGGTAGTTTCTTCGTACACTACGTTACTCCGAAACTATCTTCGGTATATGTATATCTTCGCTAGATGGCGCAGTAGTACATTTCTTTTGCGCTGTATCTGGATGTCGCCACAATAGCATATAATGTAACATGTGTACAAACTAGTAATATACCGTTGAGTAGAGGTGCATTGCGGTGACGGCGGGGCTGGTCGAATAACCAAAGAGTGACTGGTTAAAACCGCTTTTTTGACATCGTCCCCTTATACACGAGCAGTGTGAACACTTGCATATCGAATTATATAATCGGTAGCAAATTATTCAGTCTTAGTCAATTTCTTAAGAAGTTTATATACTAAAAATAGAGGTTGAAATAAATCTGAAATATGAGTTCACTATCATCTTGGAAATCTTTAGTAACAGTGAAAATTCGCAGCAGTCAGTCCCGGTTGTTATCATAAGATAACAGTCGTGAAGCTTAGTGGGAGGCCTTAAGTGACTCGAAAACATCCAACGGTGAGACAACGTAGCCAAAACGTTGTCTTGTTAGTCTCCAACCCACACTTGGTCAGCGTGGGGAAGCATGGCCTAGACCCTCTCCTGAGAGGAGACCCGAGCCCAGCAGTGGGACATTATGGGTTGTTATTGATGATTGATTATGTCTAAGAGTAAACTGTTAATTGCTGTTAATGATGACATGAGATGTATTTTGCTTATAAAGATAAATTGGGATGTTTAAAGGTCCAGTAGCTCAGCCTCGTATACCTAAAACTCGTACATGCTATTGCCGAGAAACACGAGCCCTGAAGAACCACAATTCAAAAACTAATCCAAATTTCTTATCCAGTATTTTTTCCGAGGAAAAATTTATATATATGAAAACATATATTTGTGTGATGCGACCTAAGTTTTTTCATAAAATAATTGTCGACCGAGAAAGGTTTAAGAATAAAAAATGTAGAAGAAAAACCATGTCAAGCAATTCTGTAGGCGACACTTGATATTTTTTATTTCATCACAAAAAGCCTGGTTACGTCATCCGCACCCGTCACAAATAGAAAGTTCTCGTAACATCGGGCTACGAAATAAGAGAAACATATAAAACAATGATGGTTTTTAAAGACTCAAAAAATTACTAAATCTAGAGGGCACTATTTTGTTCAGAGTCATGAGTGTAAAAATATACTAATTTAAATTCCCTTTTTTTATGTAATCACGGGCAAACGAGCATACGTATCGCCTGATGGTATGCTTACTTTCAGGCGATACGTATGCTCGTTTGCCAGTAATCGTTTTTACCGTCGCCTTGGGACATCTGCATTAATTTTTAATTTGATGTTTCAAAGGCGTCACAAGTGCGTTACCAGCCTTTGGGGGATGGGGATGGGAGGAAGGATTGGGGTATGCGCCTCCGGTATCCTCACTCACGGTGAAACACAGCGCAAGCGCAAGCTGTTTCACACCGGTTTTATGTTTTTAACAATTTATTCTGTGAGGTCGTGGTATCACTCCGGTCGTGCCGGTCCATTCATGCCGAAGAGTGACTCCCCACGGTAAAACACTACTAATAAATTAATATACATTTTCAAAAAGGTATAGATAATAAAATAATATTGTACATGCATAGTGGTATAGTTGGTCTAGCTTCAAATGCTTTTCAATTTATTCCAATAATCTGAAAACAGAATCTCAAGCACCAATTTCATCAACTCTACTATAAAAAGTACTTCGAACTCAACCCAATAATTGATTGAACTGAAGAATCTTTAGACAGGGTTAATAAAGCTGAAAAGATAATCGCTCACTAATCTTAAATCGCCATTTCTAAAGCCCTCGCTGAAAATACGTTGAAAAATCCATCCTACCACAGTCGGGTAGCGCGACTATTGTACTACTACACTGAAACTCTATCGTCTGGTTCACTTGGCACGTGTCGCATCCATTGCAGCGTTTCAAACGATTACTCTCCGATCATTCTATCCAACTACGTAATGGATGTTGTTCAAACGGAGTTTGCAGTTTGTCTGAAAATTACGTAGCTTGTTTGATATTCGGGAAGGGGTTTTACTTCGCAGATTGAATCTTGTAAAGACTAAAATCAGTTCAAGTTTGTGTCGGTTGAATCAGATGTGTTCTTTATGATAGCGTCTCATAATTTCCAGTTTGTGAACAGATTGTTGGAGAATGTAACAATTTAAAGAACTTCTTTATGATATCAGTTTTAGAGTAGATGGATCAATTTACGGTGGTGGTGATGATGGTATCTACAAAAAATACTTTAATTGGAAATTTTTAACGTATCCTATATGATAAATTAAAAATTAAAACATATTTTTTTTTATTTTACCACCGCTTTCACAATATTGTATCTAGTGGATCAATTTTTTTACATAAACGAATTTTATTATGTATATTTAGTACCCTTTACCACAAAACCCTTATAAGATTGACCCAAGATCTTATTTAAGAAAGAGCTCTCAAGAACACGAGTAACAAAAAATTCAATAACATCTAACAAAAGTTATAGAACGGACAGAAGCACTCTTTACAAATTTTATACATGACTTTTCATTTACAATCATTTTAGTTTTTTTTTGTATAAATTTGAAACAAAACTAAAATAACATTTTTATATAGAGGAAAGAATGTAGGAATATTGATAATATTAGCAGCGTACCAGCCACGATCAGGGTTGCTCCTAAAGAATATTAAAAGCTGTTCCTAGCCTTTATCATATACAAAACAGCCTGCATTTGAATTTTAATTAGTCTTAGTTTTTGTGATTATGATGAACAAATAATTACATCTTGCTCAATGCCTTATATGTTCAATAACTGCAAATAGGGTCAGATTATGGATTTATAAATTTGGCGGTATAATGGTACCGTCTACTCCGATTTTTCGGTATACAGAAGTTTATAATAAAGTATTCGTAGAAATACATATTGTATTGTGAGCAGTTTTTTTTGTAGTAGAAATTGAATTTGTGAAAAAAGTAAAACTAAACTAGAGAAGTATCTCTATATATATATACATATATATATATATGTATGCTTAGTAAAGCATGAACACAATTGAACGTTCAATAAATAAAGCTATTGGGCCTAATCATTGACTCAGTAATGTTTTACATATGACGTTTTAAAGCTTAGTCAAATGTCAAATTTTGTGTCAACAATCGTTTCCTCCTGTTTTACTACTTCATATAACTTTAGTACTTTCTCTTTAACTGATCCATAAACTTCGTTTACATAAGTAGTGCTGTGTAGGTAGCTACGTCTTAATCTTAATCAGAATCTCTATAACTATGTATTACGCTATAAAAGCTTTATTACTCAGCAAATTATCAAGCTCGAAATTGCTATGAGTGATGTTCATCGTGAAATAAAGCATTAGTAATACCATAGAGTATTATGAAAACAGAATAATTATATAGGATACTTATGCCTTAAGTAGCAAGTATGGATCCCCATGAGCCAATAGTGAATTAGTAAGTGAAAATTGAACGGCAACGTGTCCAGTGAACAGGAGTTTGCAATTGTGTATATAATTTGAACTTTTCGTTCCTGAAAACTATACAAATAAATGAAATTGAGTTATTTGTTTGTATTGTTTGTAATTTCATAAATCTCTGGAACAGCTAGAGTGCTTTTAATTTTGATGACTGATTTTGAAAGCTGGTGCTTCCCGTGTGGTCCCATTTCAATTTGGCCCAGTTCTTGATGTCGGTTTTTATTTGTTAAACTTTATGATAATTTGCATGACGTTTTATTATTGTTAGAGAATGATGGGCTTGTAGGAGGAATTAGTTCCATTTATTATTAAAAAATCGTCTTCCTAGCCTTTATTATTCCCAAGATTACTTGGGGTTTACTGCTAGTTCAACCGGTTTTACCTGAATATCAGTTTTTACACGGAGCGACTAGCATCGGACCTCCGCAACCCTGAGGGTGAACTGAACAAGGTTGAACTAGTCGTCAGTATATTTGAGGGCACTGATTTCCCAATAACGATTGCTATAGATGTAGATGACAACCGGAAAATATGCAGCCAAATACGCAACAGCATTCCGACCCAGGAATTAAACCTCAAACGTCTGAATCTACAGTCGCTTATGCTGACCACTAGACCAACGAGCCAGTTATTTATTATTAGCAATTGAGGATGAAAATAAAAAACAAACACGGATAGCCTCTAATTTGTTTCCATTTCTAGCTTAATATTAAACTATAAAAACTTTTGTTATTTTTTATTTTCATTACCAGGAAACGAAAGCAAATTGTAGGGTTAGGAACTTTTGTAATATTTAACTTTAGATTACACTGAATGGATGAAAATGTTTACATGGTGAAAGCCAAAACCATTTCCAATTCCACTGGTTCCATAATAACAAAAAAGTATTAAAAAGGCAAACATTAAAAATAACAAGGAATTGAATGGTCGCCACCCCTATTGAGAGAGCACAGTACATTTTGTGAACTTTTCTAATATACCGCCGTTGGGCACATAGCATTTCTTTTACCAAAAGTAATGAAATCAGTACAGTAGGTTTTTTCCTTTTTTGTTACCAAACTGTTTTTTTTAGAAAATATCGTTATTGCGTCCATATATCAAAGTCTCGTGTGCTGAAATATGCTTTACGTTAGTGTTCTTGAGTTTATTTTTTAAGTTTAACCTTATAGTTAGAGTATTTATTAATATTTGAAATAAACCTGTTTTCATAATTGTTAATAAATTGGATTCTTATTTCAAGACGATTAATATTCAAATCTAGTAAACAAGTTAATTAAAGGAATGTGTTTAAAGTATAATCTGATTTTGATATTCAAATCACTTAAAAAAAATCAACGAACAATCCAAAAAAAATAATTAAAAAGAGTGGATGCTATTTTATTACCTACATATCATCTCACAAGGCTCAACTGTGTGGAAGCAGAGGGTTATAGATTAATACAGACAGGTACAGTATATCAGCGTCCCACTTTTATTGAATTTTTATATTTCGCAAGTAACCTGATGTAGCGGTAAATGAGTGTGTTTATTTTTTTTCCGAAATTGAGTTATTTGTGGTCAATTTTATGCAACAAATAATTTGTAATAAAAAATAGATATATATTTATATATATATGATCATGAAAACTGATATTCATGCTTTTGAATTGACTGATATTTGAAAGTAAGTATTTGTCATTAATGATAGGTCAAAAAGAGGAGAAAATAAATACTGGACACATTCAGGAGACTAAAAACAAGTATAAGTGCCATCTAACGAAAACACACTAAAATACAGAGTGAATCTACTATCAACGTATGAACAGTTTTCACGCGCCCAATAGTACAAAACAATCATCACCACCTTTGAGTTTAAATGATATGAATACGTGCCAACAAGAAGACGAATGTCAATTCAAGAAAAGCCAACTTGTCTTAGATCTATTTCAGAAACCTACAATATTTTAACATTTATTAGCTAGCTATTTTCATGTTGAATGTTGGACTTATATTTAAAACCACCGAACATTGGATATTAAATAATATTTAATAATACAAAATTTTAACAAAAATAAACGACTTCAAGAACTAGACCAAAATGGGACCACACGGAAAACACCAGCATTAAAATAAAAAAGATTCATCAAAATCGGTTCACCAGTCGGAAGTTCTGAGGTAACAAACATAAAAAATACAGTCGAATTGAGAACCTCCTCCTTTTTTGAAGTCGGTTATAAAAGGAAGGTATTTCATTAAAATTTTAAGGTAATGGAGCAGATTTCAGCACTTGTCCAGAGCGGTATTACCCTCACTCAGAAGATCAACATAAAACGACATCAGTCGTGCTAAGGTGCTTCATTGTTGAGTGCGAGAACACATTGATGGAGAAACCTCAATAGGTCATGATAGTGTGTGCATTGTTACATTGTTTGCCCTCAAAATGAGTATATTGACCAGTCACACTTGGTTTCTGCTCTTGCTTTCCATCTGGGAGTAGTCACTTCGGAAGACTCATACATAAAAAATATATATATTCTAAAACACTCTTTACCGTGGGAGAGCCACGCTTCGGCATGCATGGGCCGTCTCGATCGGAGTAATACCACGGCCTCACAGAAAACCGGTGTGAAACAGCGCCTGCGTTGTGTTTCACCGAGTGAATGAGGATACCGGAGGCCCATTATACAACCCTTCCTCTCATCCTCCTCTCCTCCCCATCCCCCAAGGCTGGCAACACACTTGTGACACCTCTGGTGTTAAGGGTGTCCATGCGCGGCGGTAATCGCTTAACATCAGGCGGTACGTCTGCTCGCTTGCCCACTATTCCATAAAAAAATACAAAAGTTTTATGCTAGCAATTGTATGGGTACATCGATAGATAAATTCTAGTAACTACAGAATAAGTATTCGAGTTGCTTACAATAACAACCTCGGGCGAGTTATGCCTCTAAAGCGATACCTCATCTATTGAATACTTAAAAGTAATATTTAATGCCCTCAGCGCTTTGGTAATTCTTATCATTTTTTAAAACAAAATAATTATTGGAAACAACAACAAAAAAATTAAAATTCATAAGTTATTAGCTACAAACAAGCGAATTAACTTAAAAGTTAATTTAAAAATTTTTTATTACTGGGTCTATTTAACTATAAACAAAAAACTGGATTTACAAACAATATCTCAAAGACATGTCTACCATTATTATTGGTTAAATATATATTATCTTTGTAAAGGTATCACAAAAATATACCATCTATATTGGATAAAAAGGAATAGGTATTAGAGGATAAGGCTCAGCAGCTTTAAATCTCTAGGATTTTCAGGACTCAGACATCAAACAAACTGCCTAATGCATAATTCTTAGTCTAGTTACAAGCTTTTATACATTTATGAGCGGATTGATATATTATTCCCGCGTGTCAATAAGAACAACATCAATCTATCTATTAACGCCAAGTAATCCATACGACCTCGTCTATATCTCCTAGTGCCTATGTTTCAAAGCATGAACAAATTAGCAGAACATTTAAAAGGTTGTAGTGAAAAACCTGAAAAGATAGAAACGTACTCTCACTGACTTATTTTAGAACGTTTAAAGAAGAACTATTATTTCATACATTATTTTTCCGGGACTTTACCGTTGATGCAATGCATGGAATGAAAGCTCTCTAATGGAATAAATTTTCCCCGTTTTTGTAGTATTTTTCATTAGGACTCCGCTCCTTTTTGGTCATAGTTTGAAGATATATAACCTACATCGTTTCTTAAACACTGGCCATCTGAAACTGATTTTTTTCAAATCGCTCCAGATTTCATGAAAATAGCGCATTTAGCAAACTTACGAATCCTTCAGCTTTACAATATTGGTACGGATGAATGACAATTTTTAATGATAATAAATAAAGTTTATTTTCTCTTCCACAAAGGGTCCTTAACTCTAATATTGATAATAATATGTGTTTTTAACTCCTTTGTGGGAGACTGGTATCCGTACTAGGTGTTCCTGTTACACAGATTACAAGGCCCCCTTTATTGGAGATTTAATTGCTCACAAAGAAGTAATGTGAATTAATACATAGCAGCAAGCTATTATAAAACAATATATAATTTTAAGAAGGAAATATAAATAAAATTTTACAGCTTTGTGTGTGTGTTGTGTATGTGTGTATATGTGAAGTGATTGTGTGTGTGTTGTGAGTGTGCACGTGTGTGTGTTGTGAGTGTGCACGTGTGCGTGTATGATGTATTTTATCTATTTGCTACTTTAGTTATGTTCTACATTACATATCATGTTAAGTATAATGTTGTTAATCGTAACGTGGCAAGGCGCAGCATAGCACATTACCTAATAAAACAAAGTAAGTAATTATAATAACTTGAAAGAAAAAGCAAAGCCTTTTAACAATACTGGTATCATAGTCAACATTAAAACTCGTCGATCGTTGTAATGAATAACACTTCCACCTAACCCGTTTATAAATTACATCAATTACAACAGAATAAGCCAAATTTAAATTGCCAATACTCTTCCCTGAATAGGATGCCGGTTGAAATAATTATAAAGCATTGTATTAGAGAAATGCGGAGTTGTCACATTATTCAGATTACAAGAAGTTTGTCCATAATATCAAAACTTCTTAAAGAGGGGTGATATTTCTTACTTGGCAAAATTTGAAATCACAATTAAGTATTTAGTATTATAATAATTTGTGTTTTTCTAACTGACATTAATTTTTGACTTTGCGCACGAAATTCATTTCAAATTTGAATGGCATAGATATCTTTCGCTAACAACCAGTTTGATTAACGACTACTAGTATTTGACCCTGGTCTTCTCGAGGTCGACTTTAAAACTCATGTAATAATACTACTCCAGCCTGTTACCGTGCACTTCTAAACGAAAGACACTCCGAAAATTAATCTACTCACTATTTTTAGACTTACGCGGCTTTTACGCTTCAACTAGGCAATATTTTTTCATCTGTTCCCTTCTCCTCATATCGACCTCCTTTAAATATATATCCGTTCAAAATTTCCATTAAATGTTTGTACTTTATCAAAATATATTCGTCACGAACAGACTTTTAATTAAGCTCCTGCCTAGGACTTCAAGAAAAGATAAACATTATTTCAATATTAAGGCTATTAAATAATGGCCATTCTATTCAAAGTTTCTGTAGGCCCAACATTACAAAATCAAAACCTATTTCCAGACCTACATTATTTGAGAATGATCCTACACTACATAAACTAAAAATATACAATACATTTATTGAAAAGAAAGTAATTCCTTGAAAGGAAGATTGAAACCTTTAAATTTAACGAACGCTTGAGCGGGTATGAAACGGTACATCGATACAATGAAACAACTTGTTATATTGATGAAAATTGTATACTCTACTTCAGACCCTAACCTTAAACGCCGGTTGATGAAAAAGATATTGCAAATAGGGAAGATTGCGTACAAAAATATTGTTATCTAGTTAACGAGGGTACTTCGGCGTTTCTCGATACTTTTATTAGAGATTATTTTTAAACGATCATTTTATTCTAATTTTAAACTATAAAAGCTTTAAGTGGGTGTTTTAAAAATAATATTAGTAAGATTAATCTGTTTAGTGATAGTTAATTGGTTGAGGATACCGTATAGTGAATAAAACTAACAGCTTTAACTTATTTAACAGTGACCCATGTAAATCGAAAAAAATTCAAATTAATTTGTCTACATTGAATTTCTTTGACCACGATCTACTATCAAATGTCAAAGTACTTCTAACAACAACGCAAACTTTAAATTTTAAATACACGTAGCCTTAACTTATAAAAGAAGAAAAATTGATTATACCCTATATAAGTATCGGAAAGTATAGGAGAAAACTACAAGTGGTCGCTGCGGCTATTTTTAAACTATTCATTTAAGAAATTGGGAAAATAATGTTGGTAATACGTGTAAGGTGTGTATTTAGAAAGAAACTTTTACAGTTAGAGTAGTCCTGTTATTTCAACAGAAGCTATAAAGGTCAGTAGTACTTTTATTTCTGGAATTGTTCCATCAATCCGGAAATATTGCAGGCGCCAATAGTTCAGATTGATAGCACTAACCAAATAGGTTCTTTCGCACTACCATGCTGGTGCACTGAATTCGAAAGTTGAACTAGTTGTCAGGATGTTTGAGGGCACTGACTTTCCATTAACGCTTGCCATAGATGTTCATAATAAGCGGGACCGACGCTCAACGCGCCGCAGGCACGGGTGGGAAACACCGCCATCTCCCATACTCTGAGCTGTTATCAAGAATTTTTTGTAAGAAAAACCCAACACCAGTCTGACCCGGGAATCGAACCCGAGACCTCTTGATCTGCAGTTTCTTACGCTAACCGCAAGATTAGCGAGGCAGTTAATAATAAATAACCCACATTTTTGCTTATAATAATAGAAGAATTATGATCGCGTTTCTAATTAAAGCTTTCCGCAGACCTATAATGGTTTTCATTATAAATTGATTTGCTTCAGGCACAATTTCAAAAACTCTAAACTACTTAAAATATCGTGTAATACTCAAATACCGTATCAATATAAAAACAGATTAGGACCTCCTCTTTTCTGTCGTGTCAAAGTAACTGGAATATTTTCACGAGCCCTTTCCCAGAAGCCCGAGTGCTTTATTGCTTCTGGATAAAAAAAATCAGCAGAATATGCATTATCTGTCTCGCTCAGGAATTTAATATTACATGGGTTTTTATAAGGATTTACTTATTTAGAGGATTCAAGAACTTCGTAGTTATAAGGTTGTTCACTGATAACTTATGGAGTTATTTATTATGATAAAAATCGGAAAAATATATAAAGATGAGTGGAGATATTTTCGATATTGGTTTTCACAGTGTATGGTGAGGTTGTTTGATGTGTTGTGATTTGTTTTTCTTGAACTTGAGTAAACCTTTCTTAATTTATTAAAGGAAATCATCTAACATTTATTATACCAAAGATTTTACCGGTTTTACCTGAATAAATAATTTTTCCACGAAACGACTGGCATTAACGACTGGCAATTTTGAGGACGAATTGAATTGATTGATTGAATAAGTTATCAGTATAATTGAGGGCACTGACCTTTTAATAACGATTGCCATGATAATATGTTTCTCTCCGAGATCCGGGCGTGAACCACTTCCAAACTTCCATACACCGGGCTATTATTATTAGATAATAGCCCGTTGGGGTTTTTTTTTAAGAAATCATTGAAAGAAAAACCCACCAAAACTTTCGACCCAACGCCGGAATCGAATCTGAAACCCCTTGATCGATAGACGCAGACGCTAATTTGTTAAAGAACAAATTTTGGTAATGCTGTAAGGGTAAGTTTAATTAATATAGTGGAATAAGTACAACTGGGCTTGATTTTAGAATGAATTAAACAACAAAATAAAATATAATTCATGTTGATTCTAGTTTTAGATTGCTACTTCTTATTTCCGCTTATTACTGTACTGTTAAACGATGGCCACCTCTAATACAAATATATTAAATGTAAAACATACAACTTGTACTAAAATATATTCCCAAGCTGAATTTTACTCGGAAATGGCTTTATTTACGTGATTAAGAAAAAACAGTCATCGAAACTTTCACATTTATAACAGTCGATATTTTCAAGTCTTAATTAAAAGTATATTATAAAACAATTTCTTTTATTCTGAAAATCTCTATAAAGTACAATGAATTCGTAACGAACTATATTAAATTCTGATCTAAACTATTGCAAAAGAGCATTTCTATTTAATCCAGTTCAAATAGTCTCACGGAATTACTTATCGTCCGATACCTTCACCTTTGATCCGTTGTCGTTTTAAAATATTGCTGTCGAATTTCAGTAAACAGTACACAGATGATTTTAATATTTAATTTCATCATTATCATCAACAGCCTCAGCTCACTGCTAGATAGAGCCTCTCTTTATGAATGAGGTTTTAGCGCACTATTCGTCGTTAATGGGCTTTTACGACACCCGTAGGATAAATGGGGATAACGATATTTTTGACGTGATAACGTTCGGTGATTGTTTCTAATCACCGAGTGCAACTGGGTTATGAGCACTGGTTGCAAGAATGAAAATGCATTACTTATTGTCTGGTTCCGCCTGATCCGAGCGTGCAAGTGAGAGCGCGGAACAAGCGATAGAGAAACACGACCGGCCGTTTGGCTTGTGACGCATATTTTTCCTTGATGTTTTCTTATGACGTTTTCACGTAAAATTTTCGTGTGTAGTCCGACTTTATAGAAAACTATTTTTTTAATATGAGTGATACAACAAGCAAGTTAACATCAATTACCTGTAATTAATTTTTATTAAATATATTAAACCTTTCTGAAGTACAAAGTGTTTATATTTACATCCTTACAAAAATTTTAACATTAGAATGAAACGTTTTTCTGCTTAATGCTTTATTTAAGCGTGTTAGAGTTCATAAAAAATTCTAAATTTGCCAAAATATTCATGAAAGTCACAAGAATATTTGAGAAGATTCCACAGGCTTTATTCATAACCGCTTTAGTAAAGTAGTCTAACCGAGGTATGGTGCAAACAGAATCCTCTTTTAAATAATATCATTTTTTCCAAGAGAGTGAATCTTGTGCAAATTTTGTTACTTTGAGACGCATATGAATTTACCATATCTCATGGAATTACCTCGATGTGAATTCGTTCGTCTGTCACGCGCGTTTCTCAAACCTTTAGATGTAGAAAGATGAAACGTGACAAGTGATTTATCATAAGGCCCCCGTCTACGTGACGCAAGCTTTTTCGCATGCGGCGATAGATGGTAGAAGGCTTCTGTCCCATTTTATACAATTTTAACCGATCTCGTTTTGTAAAGACCTCAGCATAAAAATAGGTTATTTTACATTTTACACATACGGAACTTAAACACATATTTATTACCCCGATACTGAACAAACTGTAGTGCTCTTCGACTGCTCGTCCTAAGTGAGAATTAAATCCTCGGCCTTTGTCTGGACAGTTAGGTCCACTCACCACTACACGAACGAACTAATCTACCAGCTTTTAATAGTCTATTTGTTGGAAAAGGCATTTTTCTTTAGAGAGAATATTTCGGCCTGCTGTGCCACGAATGTCAAACAGTATAAATCATAGAAAACTAAAAATAAGAAATGAAAATAAAACCATACTAAACATTTATCGGTTTTCAATTCAATAATCAATATGAAACATTTCGATATATTGAGGCGTTTACATTAATTATTCCCAGTCACTAGAGTTTGATTTATCCATTATCCTCTCGAAAGGCTTAGGCTATTTATTGCACAGTTATTTTACCTATAAATTAACTTTTATTTCAAGCCCTTTCAATACTTTTGTATTCACTTTATTGATTATATATAGTCAAGGAATTCTTATTTCTTGAAAAATATACTTATCCAAAACATTACATATAATCAACACTATAAACTTTTAAAATGAAATAATGATGACAACAATCATAGAAAAGCAGCTTTCCATAGATTTATGTAGAATCACCATACCGACGATGATGAGAGACGATGGCATTACCTATATTTACAAATCTATGAATACCTCATTCGTATAGGTGTATTAGTGCCTAATATTGTGGTACATCCAACATTATCATCTTCCCAGCCTTTATTATTCCCTAGATTTGAGGTCTGCTACTAGTTTAACCGGTTGTACCTGAATATAAGTTTTTACATGGAGCGACTGGCATCGGACCTCCGCAAACCTGAGGTTGAACTGAATTCGAAGGTTGAACTAGTTCTCAGCATATTTCGGGCAGAGAGGTCGACGTTCCACCCATCAGGGAATCCGAGGTAGGGGCGGCTGTTCTTCGGCCATATTTGAGGGCACTGACTTCCCAATAACCATTGCCATAGATGTTTATGACAACCGGGACCGACGGCTTAACGAGCTCTCCGAGGTACACCGCCATGTTCCATACTCCAGGCTGCTATTAAAAATTTCTTGTAAGAAAAACCTAACAGCAGTCCGACCAAGGAATTGAGCCCGAGACCTCTTGCTCTGTAGTCGCTTACGCTAATCTATAGACCAACAAGGCAGCATCAAACATAGAATACCAAAATATTATTACCCTTCCTTTTGGCTTAGCTGTAGTCGGATAAAAAGTAAAGGTTACAAGTCCATACAAAAACATTCTATCCAGGGTGTATGGACTAAACATAAACGCTAGTACCCGTGTATATTTTTTATATTTCAGTATTGTATGTGTGTATGTTTGCGGATATTCTGAAGTGTTAATATATGTAGTAGTATAATTATGTATGTTGCTTACATTTGAAGTAGAGATTTATCTATTATTGGCATAATTACTACTTTTCGAATTCAATATTTCGTGTTTGTCCGTACCGCATCATATTTCTGCAACGCCTGAAGGTTGACTGTCCATCTTTGTACTTCATGTTCATTAAATTAATAAATATTTAAATCAAAAATTTTTTTTACAACTTGCTTAATAATTATTATGTTTTTAGTTCTTTACAAACGAAGTCACACATTAGTTACTATAAATAAGCTTAATTTGATCCAAAAAAGACATATAATCGAACAATATGACTTGTCGTGTACAAATACTGTCTCCAACATCCTCATTTGTACAGCCTCCGCGTGTAATAACTTACATCATTTTTCAACCGTTCCGGTCGATTTTAAACAATAGGGGAACATGAAGCAAGAACAAAGATGTTCTGACATGTTAGTCGTTGTAGACGCCAACAGAATGTATATAGACGTATCTAAAATGCCTCTTTGTTTATAACAAAACAATGTAAGATGACTTCGGTAATGCGTTGACTGAGTATTTGGGATGAAATAAGCAAATATACTTTTGTTGCAGAAGACAGAACTCAAAGCATATTCACTCGATTATATGGGACGTGTTATAGAGTAATGTACTCTTTGACGAAATCTAAGATGGATGTAAGAATATAAATAGGTTGTTTCCATAGAAGAAATAAATAAGGACGAGAAAAATTTGGCGACATCACAATTACTTGAGACCAAAGAATAGAACTAGTGCATTCTACCCGTTTAGTATATGAAGCCATAGATCGAACTAAGTGGCGTGAAATTGGAGAGGCCTATGTCCAGCAGTGGACTGCGATAGGCTGATGATGATGATGATGATGCATTCTACCCGTAATGACTTACGGAGCCAACATGTGAACATTCACCATTGGACTAGTTCATAAGCGTAAAGTAGCTCAACGTGCGTTAGAGTGTGCGATGCTGGGTATTTGTCTGATAAAATTCGTAATGAGGTTATTCGACAGAAAACTGTAGTAGTCTACATCGCGCCGAGACAAACCGAAGCTAGCTGGAGCCGAAATATGTATCAGTGGAGACCGCCATTAGGCAAACGTTGCGTACGGTGCCCTGCGTCACGATGGACCGAAGATTTAGAGATAGTGACTGGCGGCGGATGAATACGTATTACCCAAGACCTGGATAGATACCGCTCCTTGGAGGAGAGCTTCCTTTAGGAATGGAGGGCGAAATGTTGATACATACATAGTTCGTCTAAGCCAATTAAATGTATTTATTTCAGAAATTTAAGACTAAACAAAACACCTAACAAAACCCTGAAGCTATTTTGTAAAGCCAAACTGTAACTAAGATATTTCCTAATAGAAAAAACTCTTAAATATTTTATACAGTCTTTAGTATCGTCAGTATCATGTTGGTATAAAAATAAATGTAAAAAGGCCAAGTTTTAGTCTGGGGATTTTCCGAGAGCCTTCGTAACTTTATATTCAATGACTATTAAAATACTTAAGCACTTCAAAGAAAAACTAGGCCTTTAGAATAGCTAATCATATAACTAAATCTTTCCATTAAACTTTACAAGAAATTTGAAATATATTAAGTTTTTATCTCATCAATACTTTTTCCAATATGAGATTAAGCAATAACGAAAATAAGGAGACGGTATTTTCCTGTATCATCAAGGGGTAGACCTTGCGAAACTGTTAAGTGACCTCTAGGGTAAAAGTTTACTAGCAGAAGCAGGCTGGAATGGGAGTACGAGTGCTACAAAGCGCGCGTGCCCCTTTCTTTTCTGAACAGGGAAAGAACACCAAGGTTACTGCACATGAGAGGGCGATCTACAAAGCGTAGGTATCCCGAAGTACTTTAAGGTTTCAGGGACTTTTATTTTACGGTACACCTGGTTCCCCGGCTCTTAGTATCCAAGACGGTGTGCGATTTTTAGTCGGTTTGAGTTCGACATAGCCACCAGTCGGTAGAACCCAGGGTGATTTCTGCACAGGAAAATGGAGGGTAAAACTTGAGAATTAAAAAGTTTAGAATTAACGACATGAGAAATATGTATTTCTTTCCCGGCAATTATATCAGAAAACATAAAATATACTAATTCTGTTTGTTTCACCTCAAAATGTTTGGCTCCGTCCACTAGGATCCCTGCTTAGATTTCCTGAGGGATTCATTTCGGATTCTCGATTTGGTTTTCATTTTGATAGAAAACTTTTGATTTCTAATAGTGGTTTCATAGCAATCTAATTCAAGTAAAGTTGCAAAATATAGTTTAGTTTAAATTTAAATTAATAAATATTTAAATTTAGTTTCATCTCGATAGTTAGATACATATATACCGTAAGAGATTGCCTTCGGGCGATAAGGCCGCCAATTGTACTTTCTACCTTTAAGTTGCCATTACAAATAATCTGGTGTACAATAAAGTGATTATTATTATTATTACATAAGATTTTATTTCAGGATTCCAAAAACTATGTAGTTTTTAAAATGTTATGTCCCTTAAATATATAATTTACATGGCTGGGCGTAGTACAAAAAACTATGATCGAAAGTAACGTTTTGTTATAGAATAGGGGCAAACGAGCAGACGTATCGCCTGATGGTATGCGATTACCGTCGCCCATGGCCACCCGCAACACTAGAGGTAACAAGTGAGTTACCAGTCTATGGGGGATGGGAGGGAGGTGGGGGAAGGGTTCAGGATATGGGCTCCCGGTATTCTTACTCACTCGGTGAAACACAGCGCAAGCGCTGTTTCACACCAGTTTTCTGTGAGGCCGTGGCATCACTCCGATCGAGCCGGCCCATTCGTGCCGAAGCGTGGCTCTCCCGGTTGGAACGAATCGATTTAAAGATAAATTGCAGTTTAAACCACAACAAATTTAATATGTCATGATCGGGATATCGACAGCATTTAAATTTTATGTGAGTCAAACAATTACCCATGTTACAATGAGAGTTAAACGATAGACTAACAAGCCTGTGACGTAATGCCAGCCTGTTCGTCTTGTGTTTAGCTGTCGTGCGTGTTAAGCCTCACTTCGTTAGTATCATTTTTATCCAGAACTAAAAATGATATATACATACACTTACATTTGCCATACTTTTAGGAAAGGGTAAAGGCCATGCGTCCATATTTAATAAAATTTAAATGTGGGTATAATTCGTCTATAAAATGAATATAGACAGAATTATGTACATTAGTACGTTTATCAGACGTCTGGTTACCATAACTGAGGATAACTTCCTTTCTTTTTAGAGAAGACATTTTTTACAAATTTTTATAGACATATTTATATTATAATTAAACTGTGGAACTCTAGCACTCAGAGAGACGCTATTCTAAAAAGCATAAACTCAATAAAATAAACTTAATAAAGACCTCTTGTGAGGTTGCAGGAAATACACCTCAACATGAGATGATTCTATAGCAACTAAAGAGAGATCTCAGAGAGTTGATGACAGCGCCGGAACTGCGGTATACGCAGAAAAGCAATTATAGCTGTCGAGACGACTGTTACCGCAGTTTCATTCATTGTATAGTGTAGAGTCTTCGACGGTAATGTTAGCATTATGTCATCAGCAAGTTATTTGATAGACTATTATTTTACATCAGTGGACTAATTAGTAGGTATTTAATTGTCTTGTGAAAGCCAGTTACTTCTTCATCAAGATCTTTACTATATATTTTGTGACTCAAGTTGTCTAGGATAAATTAGGTAAAAAATATAATGTTCCGATAATCGTATGCTGTGTTTCTATTTAACGAATTAATGTTGAAAATGCTGAAAGCTTTCCTTAAGTTCTGGGGAAAACTGTGAGTGTAACTCATTGAAATATTGACAGAACATTAAATGTTTATCTCAAATATGATCATAAATGGATTTTTATTCAAAACTAGATTGTATAAAGGGTAACATGAAAGTTTTAAATATTTTTTTCTAAACCTGAAATTTCGCTGTCTAGACTATGAATAAAGCGAAACTGACATAATTGAATAGTGAAAACAAATATGCGTATAAGTTGATAGAAGATACAAGCTCAATAAATGTCTAGAATGTTCCACATGTGGTTCTAGCTCAATATTCGAAACAAGTACTCGCAGTCTTCAAAAGGTTTTCTTTACTCGTCTTGTATTTAAACATAATATTTGATATTCATTTACAACGAGAATAAAATATAAATCTAAATTTAATCACAAATACATTTTCGGGAGTATTGAGTATAATTTTGGTAATTCATTTTATAGCTTTTGAGCAATGGTGTCTAAAATAACTAGTTATGGCTGTTTACTGAGAGAAGAAATACAATATGTTAAATTAAATTCTTCGCACCATTTTCTCAGGTTGGGTATAAATAATGATATTTTTTATACATTTTCCTCCGATTATGAATCGCGATTTTGAAAGCTATGAGTCTGTTCTGTTATTTAAGACATATTAAATATTTTAATCGCCATATTTGCTTATAGGTTAAAATGCCAATCATAGTTGTAGTCAAACACTCAAATAACTATCTGAGTATCTTCGATTTATCCTGTATCAACCAATATAAACAGTAAATTGATATTCAATTTCAGGAACTCGAAAAGTCAACAGCTATCGTCGGGTTACCACGGTAACCACTTACCTTATTCCATTATCATAATTTTCTTCCAATGTAAACTTGGTAATTGCCATATTTCGAGAGGGAAAACGACTTTTTACGAATTTATTTTTCACTTGCCTTCAAGATTCTAAAAGCGTTTCAGCGAGGGCGCAAAATGATTACGTACGTAAGTGTTCGAAAAACAGAAAATAAATATTAACAATGATGACTTTCCAAATTATTAACTCCAACGATGACAAAATTATAACAAGCTGGCGAGGTTTTTAATTAAGTACCTAATCTTATTAAATAAAGCTAGATACTTACATGTTACTAGCTTTCTTGAATGATCTTAGTATCTATATTTTATTAACAATGTTATTGCAAAAACTGAAACATCATAAAGAAACACAATATGTAACTAAATGTAACTTAACTTTTGAGTTGTTAGATTAGTGTAATATTAATTGTATAATATTACATAAATCTAACAACTCAAAAGTTAAGTTATATTTTCATTTTACTTTCAAAATAATGACCTTATTCTAAAAACAACGTTCGTGAAATAACCCAGGACAGCGCTCAAGTTTCACAATTTGTCGTAATATGTAAACGAAGGGAGATAGGCGTATAAGAAACCCATGCATGTTTGATCATAACAGAGAGCGGAGATGGGTGAAGTAAGTGATTTTCTGAATTATAAATTTGAACGGAGAAGTGAAATTATTTTTTGTTCACGTGCAAATATAATTTTTGTTCAGAATTCATGTTTGTTTATGCGTACATTGAAATCTTTTGCTGTGTAACAGCTAAAAATAACTGGATGTATTTTTTTTACGTAAGTTTATGTACTGGCAATTTACTAGTTTTACAATCATTTAGTATAAAATTTTAGGAACATGTTATTATGGGTGCCAAAATAGATTATTTTTTTACCCATAAAAAAACTAGCCGACTCCTAGAATTTGCAGGCTAAATCTAACCTGATAGAAGCCAAGAATGAAATTAAGTAACCGAGAAAACGCATTAATGCATTTTGTTTGTGAAATAAACTGAAAGGTAAGTTGAATATACAAAATAGTTAAAACAGACAGGGCGATTGATTGAAGAATTTCTGAACAGGTTTTAAGTAAAATCTCGTCTTTATCAAGAGGTAAACTATTCTGATACGTCGTCAGTTAGCTTACAACCGTTTACCGGCAGTACTTCCTGCTATTATTATCACTGCAGTAATTCTTTTATCACAAACGGCATCTCGATTTAATTTCCATTCTATATTTTTTTTTACTAGTTTAGTTGCTGTAAAAGTACCTTATAGAACTCTATTCAATATAGAAAGATTTATTCAAATATGACTAATAGTAGCAGAGATCAGGTCGATTTGACAAAAAAAATCATATTCAGCTAGTTATAGTTAAAATATGATTATATTCTGGTAATAATTTAGCGAATGACAGATTACATAGAACTGAGCTAACATTCATGTAACAGATTTCTATATGAAAGCTAATGTGAATTCTAAAACTAATGAAATATCTCTTGAGATTCGAATCCATGCATAAATAAATATCTTTATCGAATGTGATTAACACTCATAAAAATGAATAATTAAAGTAGTGTTTTAAAACTATGTTTAGTGGTACAAATATGTCAGAAATTATTTAAGTCACGAAGGTATTTACTGAGAATTAGATTTATCAAATACAGAATAAATATCTAAAATGAAAGTCGGAAACCTTACTAATAAAAAAAATATCAAAAGTGATGAACAATATCTTGTTGGCCTTTTAAATCTTTGTAGTCTCTACGAGGGGGTCAAAAACTGGGCACTTTGCCATGTGACAATTTAAGTCACTAAAATTTATATGCCTCGTGTTTATCCTTTTGTCCCGCATAAGTACAGCATTATTTACATCAAACGAAATCTCATATCTCATTTTTATGAAAGCAAATAATGATCGTATGCAATCGCGGTTCCGGGCAGCATTAATTTTCATTGCTCCGTTGTTCGTAGTCGTTAATATGAAATACTGTTGCCCATTGTACAGAAAATCTATCAGTATGAAACGAGTCTAACTTAAATGATGTGGAAATGCGTCTGAATTGTTATTGCTATTTAAATTTTCGCTTTACTAGTCAGGTAAAATGGATTCGATTTAATAGACTTGGCTTTAGTATGTAATAGAATTGCTGTCTAATTGGCAACTCAGCGAATAACGGTGTATGTTAATTTGTTGAAGCTTTTTAACACAATACTGCTCCTGATGATATAATTTGATATGGTTAATTTGAATTTTGTTAACTGGCCCGGGAGGCTGTTAATTCGTAATCTTGATTACTTTCATAGATCTCAGGTTGTAGGTTTTTCTCACTTGAGACAAATATTGTTTTATAAGCACGAACATAATTAGAATATGATCACTGTCTGCGGATAGTTTATTTAAGTAAAATTATTAAAACATATACCTAGCTGCATATGTGTTGAATCAATTCGTTTGTTAATTCATCATCCATAAAATTTTGTTTCATCATTATCAATAATATAATCGACTGCTAGACTTAATCCTCTCTTCTTAGAACGGAGGTTTTGACCTAGTTTATCACGTCGGGCGGAAGAATTGGAGTAGTTTATTTCAAGATCTCCTTCCCTTTCCATTGCTGTTGTGATAAAACTATTATACAGTATTCTGTTCAATGAACATTATACGCAAAGTTTATTTAACCAAGTCAAATTGTTCCGAAAACATTACTGGCGTAGACAATTCACAACAAGATTTATAGGGCCCCGTTTAACTCTAAATTCGCTGAAAATTGGCTTTTATGCCATTTTGTTTGATACTGGAGTAGATTAGGATTTTTTTTGCAAAAGCAAATTAAGCAGGATTTGTCCAAGCAGTTTAGCTTTTTTTATATTGAGTCTACCAAAGGGCCTATACTCTACCTGATGGAAAAGATGAGCAGAATCCAAGAGTAATGGTCACCATTCTTATTGCGAATACAGACAATGCATCAATCAGCATAGTGAGCCTCACTATGGCAGAAATGAATATTATAATGCAATATTTTTGTCAGTCACTGGTAAGGATGACAAGTTGAAACTATACTCGTATATGAGTTTTGTTGTAGATTTTTTCATTTATGAAGTTTTCAAGAAAATCCTATGCTATGCCCGGTTGGTGTTCGATTCTGTGAAACCATATGAGCATAATTTGCGTCCATGGCAAGAATTGGAAGGATATTTTTAAAATATATGAAAAAATTATAGTTTCGAAACATAATTTACAATATCTCCTTCCCTCAAAACTCCTACACTTTATTTTGCGCAGGAATTTATTTCATAAATTAATAAATTAATAACTTAATCCATATGACTTTGACGTGCTAGTATAATACAACAATTACATCAAATTACCCAAATGTTATTACCAAGAAACTTGAGCATTGAATATGAGGCTATTGGACTTGAATTTTGATGAACAGTTGTAAATAACTGCCTCATAAATCCTTTTTAGCATGCTTGGTTTTAATTTAAACGAAAGTAATAATAAAGTGAAGAAATATCTGCCTGTTGTATGTTTTTTTGAAGTGAAAACTTTTTAGCGGCGTTGTGCACTTTTTATGTGATGGGTAAAAAAATTACAAACTCGCGTCAGGACACGTGACCTGATCGAAAATGCGTAAGACGGAGGGAGATTAGACTATAAATTGTCATGTTTGTGTACGATAGCGCAATAAATGAACATTGTATTTTACCACATAAATGATAATACTTTTATACTGATAATTAAAGAAATTCTAATATAACCATTCCAAAATATAAGAAAATGCACAATGTTATATGTATATATATTTAAGATTTGATTTCAGCCGGTACTCCCGGAGTGCAACCTGTTTTTTACCTTTGTCATTGTCAAGACTCTCTTGTCATAACATTACGTGCTGCTATATCAGTAGTGTCTTACTCAATAACGGAAAACAAGCTCTGAGCTAATATTGCGCTTCACCACATAAATATCTTATTAACCGTGACCCTCTGTGAGAAACACATTTTCTCAGACGGGTATCTAAACAAACCTCTTATGACCACTTTAATTAAAAGAATACACACAAATTCCAGATAAATATTTCTCTATAAAATCTATTTGCTTCAAAGTCAAAGTATAGAGAACCATATTCTTCTTAACTTCAGTTTCGGAAATTCACATTTCATCAAAAAATTTCACGCCCAGGAAAACAATTTGGATTCGATTATTCTGTATACATCAACCGTCAACGTTGCCTAACCCACCGAACCGTAGGTTCTTTCATCGAAAACAAGCTACCATTTGTCTCTGCCATCGTTTTTATCGAACACCCGCTCATCGAAACACCATAAACTTCGTTGATATCAACTTTTTACGTCGGCTCAATTTACTAGAAACAAAAAGATGAAAAGATACGTATGTTTGTTGGATTGGGTTCTGTATGAGGATATTTCAAACATTGGCCAATCACTTCGGATGATAATGAAATTACAGATTTTGTAGATCTCTATCTATCTTGATTGTCTAGAATCCCTCTGAATTTAATTAATAAATATTTTCATTAATATGTGAAGTATGCCCATTTCTTTTTGATATTAAAAGAAATTCAACCATTCAGCTTAGATTTACATTTGCAGAAGTACTTCCTTTTCTTATAGTACTAATTTTCGGACGTTGACTCTTTAAAAAAAAAAAAAATATTCTTCTAAGGTATAATGTCTTGACCCACCAAAACTCTATATAATATAAAACTTTTAGCAAAAAAACGACTGAGATGAAAACTAAATTCGTGTCACGCGGATCTCTATTGAAGCCAGAGAGGGTGGATGCGATCAATTTTATAAGACTACCCTCCCCTGATTTTATTGTCTTCTCTCATTGTTCGTTAGGTTCCGTTTATTGCCTAGTAAAGTTATTGATTGGAAAAGGATAATTTGAGAATAGTTAGAGCCGGTTTTTTGTCGAACACAAAAATATTATTAATCTTGACCTCGATTCGAAAACATATGCTTACGCACTTCGAAGAATTATTTTTATTAGCAGTTTTTATTTGAAGTCAACAAATAATGTAAGAAAATAAGGATCGGCACTAATATTATTTAATATGCGAAATGTTTGTCGTATACTTATATATCTTTCCTAGAATGTCTTTAGCAATATTCTATACGTACAATTATAGAATACAAAATGCATTATTACTAAGAGAAACAAATTGGTGTTACAAAATTAAGTATTAGCAAAAAAGTTATTTAGTCAGTCGATAAAAAATCCTAACAAACTTTGACAATAAAAACACTTGCCAATTAATTCATTATTATTCTGTCTATATTTTTAAACCAATAATTGACATTGTGAGCACATTATGCACAATCTTACAGCCCTTTTGAACGATGATAATTAAAAAAAATGATGACCAGGTTTACTAAGTTTAACTAAAGCAGTATTTTACTCTCCTGTCAGGACACTTATATTTTGGGTTACTAATAGTGTGTTGTCTAATAGGTCCAATGGCATACATAATGTAAGAATTTTTAAACACTGAATCAAAAACTAACTTTCAAATTGTTTTAAGAATAAGTGGGCAAACCGATTTGTTTTTGAGATTTGTTATGTTCAAAACAAAACAATTAATTTGATATAAGGCCCTTTGAGAAAAATCGGGAAGAGTCTATGAAAGTTTAGATGAAGATATACATGACTGCAATATATTTTGCTAGCAGTATTTTGAACTCAATACGCTATTAGGTTCGTTATTAACGGACCTAATTATAACTAATTAATGTGAATTTAACCTTAAATTATTATTAAATCATTAACATTTAAATATAATACACGCTACTCAAACGGGTATAATGTAGACACTGGCATATATGATATATAAATTTTTTAACAATAATTAAGAACGAAAACATTTCAAACTTTTTGTTTTTTATTAATAACTCGCCAAAGTGACTCTGATCAGCCTTTTGGTAAGCTCAAGCAGAATCCACCGGTGGGGCCACCATACACTCTGCGAAAGCAGATAGTGCAGTATGGCGTCCCACACTATGGCGGCTTAGTGAGATGCGCCCCGCTTAAAGGACCCGGGATCATAGTGGGAGGGAAACACATGCGCTGGTAGTGAGTTTCAGTTTTTAATAGCTCGGCACAAGAAGGAAGACCCAAACCGTTTGGTTCGTGTGCGTATTTCTACGACTCTGAGGCAGTGACTTCCGAGGCGAAAAATTTAGAAAAGAAAATTGAAGCGCTAGAACCATTACCTATTTTTTTAGACATAGTAATGAGTTACTTTAATACGTAAACTACTCTAGACATATGGCACGTCTAGATTGCTAGAAATTTACGAATAAAAAGTGTATTTTTTTCCTAGTTTATTTTTCTAGTTTCTTTTATGTATGTTAAATAAGCTTACATAGTTATTATTATTATGTCTAATTTTCAAGTTGTAACTCAGAAAAAGTGATATGCTACGTTAAAATTATAAATTTTATAGTTATTTTACCCGACCCGGCAAACGTTGTATTGCCATTTATATATAAAAGATTGACAAAAAATTTAAAAACATATTTAGGTGTGGGTCACTTAATAACTTAGGGGTCTGAAAAATAGATGTTGACCGATTCTCAGACCTACCCGATATTCATATGAAATTTAAAAAAAAAATGGGTATAGCCGTTTTGGTGGAGTCCAGCTAATTAGCACCGCGACACGAGAATTTAATATATTAGATATTCATCCCAAGATCAAGACCGGAACAGTTTGCATCCCTTGGTGGATATATATAAGCTGGTTATGATAATGTTCATCTCAATATTTAGATTTGTTTGTGAACATGTGGGCTGTTTGCGTAGGTTCCTAGCAGGTTTTGATAAAAAAAATCGAACAAGTGTTAGTCGAACTTGAGGTACGGAATCCTGAAAAATCTCATACATACTTGGTACTTTATTTATAAATGAATACTTTAACAGTGTTACATTTTAATGCATAGCCAGCAGGATGAAGATTGTCTAGCTTGTCGTAATAGCAAGCCTTAGTTATAATAAAAGTCTTCACAAAGGTGCTACTCACATTATGATACTTAAGTATGACTACAGCGCCGGCTTCAGATAGGATTTGAGATCGTCAATAAAACGAAAGTAAAGAAAAAACTAGAGGACAAATTTAAGACAAATAATATGGAACTTCTTTTGTCTTTTGAGTTCAAAATTAATGGTAGTAGTTTTAACGTCTAAACTTAAATTATCTTTAAAATATTCAAGTACTTGAATTACCATAGAATGGCAATATTTTCTATTTTAATCTAAAATCTGGTATACTTTTCTTTACGGGATAGGAAAACATACAGATATATCATCTGATATTGACTATCGTCATACCTGGATACATGTAGCTAAAGAGCCACGGCTGCGTTACTATTTGAGTCTTCCTACTTAAGTTAAGGGAGAGGGCAGGTTTGCACCTCCGATGACCTTTACTGTTTCGGTGAAAAATAATCAAAATATGTTTTTTTTTCTTTAGGGGGTTTGGTCAAGGCTGCCAAAATGTGCTGGAGATTAACAAAATGTAGATGTATCGCATGCACCTAAATACTTCTTAGGAGTACCTGTAAGAAGATTTTGAGTTACATATGTAACTGTTAAGAATAGACTAGAGATTTAAATTTCCCAAGAAGTTTGTGAAAAAATGGTTTAAAATTTAAAATTTTACTTTCAATCAACAAAAATTTGTAACTACCTAAAAAATCCTTACTTTAAGTCACTCAAATCTGTGCACGACAAGATTCCCTATAATGTATAGGTACATGTATGTATTTACATATAAATCTGGATACTAAATAAACATTTTTGTTCATAAATTTATTTTTCGCTTTAATAAAATGTGAGTATCTAACACCAGATATTACATATTACATTAGTTTTTATATCCCGCTGTTGCGTATGACGTAACTTTATGAGTTTTCGTTATCATGTTATGGCGCAATAAACGAAAAATGCCTAACTTTGACTAAAAATAGATTGTTTCTGTATTGTAACAAAAATAAACATGGTATTTGCGTAACATATATTATGAGGTCATACACATAAAGGGTTAAAAGTGTTTCTGTCTTTACTGTGGAAAATCTAGTTGAATAAAAGAATATTACGCCAAGCTTTAGTGAAGGACGTCTCTATTTTTCATTTTTTAATATATATGAGCCTGACAACGTGACTACACTCTGCATGATGGAAATTATGAGCAGAATCTAAAAATTGTGGTCACCATGCTGACTGCGAATGCAGACAATGCAACATTGCAATATGTTGACCCAAACTATGTCGAACTATTGAGGTGTTTCTGCATCATTGGGCTTCCGGTCTTGCACTCACCAACGAATCTCGATAGCAAGAACGCTGTTCATCATCATCAGCCTATCGCAGTCCACTGCTGGACATAGGCTTCTCCAATTTCACGCCACTTAGTTCGATCTATGGCTTCTTGCATCCAGCTCCTGCCAGCCGTCTTGCGCAAATCATCGCTCCACCTGGCTTGTGGACGTCCTACACTACGTTTGCCAAGACGCGGTCTCCACTCAAGAACTCGTTTACCCCAACGGTTATCGTTTCTTCGGAAAATGTGGCCAGCCCACTGCTACTTCAGCTTGCTAATCCCACAGGGGCTACGTCAATGACCCTGGTTCTTTGTCGGATTACCTCGTTTCTAATGCGATCCCTTAGAGAAACGCCGAGCATATACCTCTTCATTGCACGCTGAGCGACTTTGAACTTATGGACTAATCGAACCGTAAGTGTCCACGTTTCGGCTCCGTATGTCATTACGGGTAGGACGCACGCATTGAAGACTTTCGTCTTTAGGCACTGTGGAATCGACGATGAGAAGACTTTCGTCTTTAGGCACTGTGGAATCGACGATGAGAAGACCCGACGAAGTTTCCCAAACGCTGCCCAACCTAGCTGGATTCTTCTGTTCACCTCGTCCTCAAAGCTGTTTCTATCTAACTGCAAAGCCTGCCCGAGGTATACATTTTTTTTGAACAACTTCGAGAACGGCACCGTGTACCGCAACCGGTTCCGGTGGTACATGTTCATTGAACATGACCTTGGTCTTGTCGAAGTTCATCCGTAGGCCGATGCGCACAGACGAGTCAGCCAAGTCATTCAGCATCTATTGTAGGTCCTGNTCACCTCGTCCTCAAAGCTGTTTCTATCTAACTGCAAAGCCTGCCCGAGGTATACATTTTTTTTGAACAACTTCGAGAACGGCACCGTGTACCGCAACCGGTTCCGGTGGTACATGTTCATTGAACATGACCTTGGTCTTGTCGAAGTTCATCCGTAGGCCGATGCGCACAGACGAGTCAGCCAAGTCATTCAGCATCTATTGTAGGTCCTGCAGCGTTTCTGCCATGATGACGAGCATCTGCAAATCGCAAGTGAGAGATGTATTCGCCATTGATGTTGATACCGCGCCTTTTCCAGTGCAGCGTCTTAAACAAGTCCTCCATTGCATTAGTGAATAATTTCGGGGATATTACGTCCCCTTGCCTCACTCCTCGATGCAATGATATAGGTCTTGTATGCTGATCTTGTACTTCGACCGACATAGTAGCGGCTTTGTAGAGACATCTCAACACTTGGATGTACCGCCTATCTACTTGGCAACGCTCCAGGGACTCCAGAACTGACCAGATCTCGATCGAGTCAAAGGCCTTTTCATAGTCCACAAATGTTAGACACAGGGGCTGATTATACTCGTTTATTTTATTCAAATTCAAAATCATTTATTCTATTAAGGCACCAAGTGATATTTACAAACGATAAATTGAGGCTACAGATAAAAATCATAGATCGAGACAAACAGACGCCAGATGTACTGTATTGTCAAGGCGAATTAGGTGAAAACACCAAAATTCACTGCCTGCGTGTGTCGATCCATTACTTCCAGTTTCCAAAATGCGTAAGGCCTTATAAGAAGAATACTGGCAAAGAAACTCATGGCCACATTGATCTTCTGTGCGATGATAGTACCAGCTGCCAGTTGGGCCGGCTCAACCGTGTTGAAATCAGTATGCTGAAATCTACTGCCTTTACTTGTAGTGTTTTATTCTCCCAGTTGAATAATGTATAACTACACTTCTATAAGCGATTTTGTCTACGCATCTTTTATTTTTTTTTTGTATTTCTTAATATAATAATAATAAATATTTGTATGATCTGCATGTTTCAAAGTTTTGTGATTTTTTGTTTTCTTATAAAAAGACAACTCCCGTATTAGGAATATACATCCTGTGTCACGGGGGACTTTACAAACATATATGGAACGGACACAAAGTACACCCAGACTTAGAACAATAATTTATGAATCACACAAAGTGTTGTCCCATATCGGATTTGAACCCACAACACTTGGCCCAATAAGAACCAGTGTGGTGACCACTTAAGCCATTAGGCCAACCGTGCAGTCAACTCAATTCTATGTTGAATTTTAAATTCACACATAATATTTATCTATGGCATATAAAAAAATGTGCTTATTTCCTTCTCGACTCACATATTTTTATATATTCAATTTGCTAAACATCCCATTCGACGCATTCGATCAACGAGAGAAAAAGCCATTAAACTACAAATACCGCATATAATCCCACAAATTAAAGTAGGACACGTCTTTAATATATGGCATACACAACAACTTATTTTGTGACCCTATCATTATACCAAAAGGCGACCAAGATATAAAAAGCATAATAGAAAAAAAATGTACAGATCCCCGCATGGAATGCCCCATTACAAAATGATTATGTACAAAGAATTTGCATAAAAATATGTGGATCATAACGGGATATGAAGCTCCGACATATAAGTTGTAAAAAGCTTTGTCATGCAGTAAGTAACTTATTATGGAAATTCCATAGATTCTTTCGCATGAATATGCTTTTGTCTGGTTAAATTTATATTTTTAACTGACTTTAAACAGAATACTTTCAACTCGACTGAATTTTGCTCTTTGATGTATTTATCACGCGATGTATTTCCTATAAATGAAGCCGTTTCTGTAATTCTTATTGTAATTGAGTTCTTTGAATATAAATTTATTAACATTTCAGTTTCAAAAAGATATTCCATTACTAAGGATATATATGGATGGATTAAATAGACTAAAATGTAACTTACGGACGTAAAACATAGTCTAAGAACGACGAAACAAAAATTAATATAGATAGAATCGAAAGTATGAGTATAAAAATTTATAAGTTACATACCTTTTATACTTGTTCTGTCTATATAATAGAGATAATCTTGGTAGCTTAATAATATTTTATTTATATAGAAGGTATACAGTAGGTCCATGCAAAACTTATGTTCAAAAAAAATAAAATATGTTCAGACATTTTAACACACAACGCCATCTAGTCTCAAACTCATAGTTCATTATTACTCGAATTTTCTACAGTTGTTATTTGATAAGTACCTGGAAGACCGAGCTTTGTCCGGTTCTCAAAATGATCGCCAGATTGTTTTATCGTCCCTGAATAATCTTTCATACTAAATTTCATGAAAATCATTGGAGATATTGCCGAGATTCATGTATATATATCCAAGAAGAGGCTCGTTCAAAGGTATTAGAGACCTATATTTTTGCCTGCTTGTATTTCAAAGATGAATTTGTCGAAAAAGTTCATTGGGCAAATTAAAATCCTTATTTATAATATAATTTAGAGATTAAATCAGATACTAAAACACTTTATTTCATTACAAAAAAATAACTTTACAGTTTAGATTCACATTTCAATTGCATTACGCAATCTAAAACTGATAGAATTTCATCAAAACAAAGCATAAACACAGACTAAAAGCGATCACTAACGTTTACGAGTTTTCACATAAATCAAGTATTCTTACAACCATTGTTGTTTCAATTCGTCAAACTTTCGTTAAAAATGCTTTGGAAACTTTTTAGTTTACAAGGCAAGTCTTTCGAATGGGAAATCAATAGTTTATCCTTTTCTAAATACAGGTTTAGTGTCTTATTCTGTCTCGTCTTATCGTGCCTCATAAATAGTGATTTCTAATTGAGAATGGAAATTTGTGACTGTAACCGTTGGAGAATATATAATTTCGTTTTTATTTACACTCCTTTTTAAGCTTAGCCCATGTTCATGTAAAGTGAGAAAGTTGAGTTCCTTGAGATTTAAAATAAAAAAGAGTAAAAGTGTAAGGGACAATGTTTACAAATAGTTATTAAATACTCGTTGCTCTCCACGATACTATCTGAGATTTAATAGCTACAGTCAAAACACGGGAACAATAAACTTACAATATGATAGTCCAAGATGTCAACTACCTCCTTACAAAATTTTATCTGATTTGGTTTAGTCCTTAGAGCATGAATAAGCTATGAACAATTAAGTATACGCTGATATACTATCACCGTGATAATAATTGTGTGCTACAAAATTCACAGTAGTCTGCAATATAATGAAGTTCATAAAGTCAGCAGTGAATCAAATTTTTCAAAGTGCTGACAGTGAAAACAAAAATAATAAAGCCGAAACGTAGGTAGTAAACACGCGCCTCACAGAGCACGTAACTGAGCTTTTGTCCAGCCGTGACCACAAACGGAGCCTACTAAATCCTTATTCAGTGGATTTCGATCAGGACTAGATGACGACCAGTCTTCAGCTCTGGTGAAGTACGGATCATTCGTTTCTAACCAAGATGGGTGGTTCGAGTTTTATGACCTGGCGTAGAGTCTTGCTGAAAGGACCATACTTGGTTATTAAATAAGGTTTGGGTAAGAGGCTTAGCTACCTCCTTAAGAAGGGTGTCTTGATATGCTCGTGCCAATGTTTTGTTACCTTTACCACAAACTATAACTCAATTACTCTTTCATAGGTAACATCCCACCAAACCATCACTGAAGTCGGGTAATGCCCACGATGTACTCTGTCGCAGCATTTCTTTGAATTCTTTCCCTTACTGCTTTGATCGCCTTTTTTTATGGACACTTCTTGGACCTGCAGATCCTTTCCTGTCATAAGCAGAAGAGATTTCATTATATCTATCAATAACCCGGTACATAAACAATTGACTACTATCAAGCGTATGGTAGATTTTAAAAATTGTATTTGGCTCCATAATGCAATCACAGCGATTTGGTTCCCTTTATCACCCCAGTAAATTTAAATAAAAAAAACATTTTACAATATGTTGACGTGAATATAAGAACACAACGGACAACCGTATGATAAGGACAGGTTCCAATTCAAAAGATTTTTTTTCTTTTAATTTCAACATTTTTATGGCCAGACTAAGTATATCTACCGAATGAACTGAAATAAACCCGCTACAACTACTACGCTAAACAACTACAGCTCCGTGTGTGTACACACACACACACGGAGCTGTAGTTGAGGGCTCATACATCGTACTGCTTTTAAAAATCCTTCAAACGCTAATGAGTTATATTGTTATGTTACACATATTTTTTTCAGGGCTTTACCAACGCAAAATTTGTAAATTAGAACTCATTTTCTCTAAAACATTTTTAGATAAAATTTCCACAACACCGTTATTTTAATTACTTTGTTTTATTCTCGCTATATTCATATTCTAGTAATGAAGACAAAATGTATATTTGATGTATATTTTTGCTAAAACACAATATCGTTTTTGTAATATCTAAATGAGAAAATGGTTTTGGTATCAGATTAAAAACGCTCGCAAAAATAAGTTGATGTAAAATTATAGATTTCATATATTTCGGCTATTACATTAATTACTACCACAATTTTTTTTAAAAATTTAAAAAAAACTTGAAAGAACCTATATAAACTATGGTCAGCGTATAAAATAATAAATAAAATAAATATTTTATATTTTTTTTGTATAGAGTCAACCCAAACCTCCTCTCTAGGAAAGATAGACATACGAAGTATAAGGGCGTTGTTGTTTGTTGTAGGCAAAATTTTATCCTTTTTTATTTTTGTACATGTAATCTCAAATCTATTATGCCTGTGTATATGGGCTAAGCTCCTCTTAATCGGCTGAACCAATTTCAATGAATTTTTTTGTCTATTCCTGAGTCATCTATCTCGTCTAGTTTTGAAATGATCCTTTAAACGATATGGATGTTGCAACAGAACTGTACCCGCAAAAGTTATCCACTAGAGCAAGATTCTAAATTCTTACACCAGCAAAGTTTCTTCCAACGAGTTCACAACTTAGAGTTGAAGAAGAATCGTTGAGACTTGGTCTGGTACACACAATGTTCATGGAAGAAATCTTTGTTGATTGCAAAGTTTTGGCTTTGGTTCTCGTTACGCGAAGCGAACTTGATATGGATAATAATAGCTTTGTATAAATCATTGACGTATCACATTATAGACATACTATTATGTAAATCACCATAAAATTTTCTCTCAAATAATCATCTTGTTTTATGGAAAAGGGGACAAACGAGCAAACTGATGGTAAGCAATCATCGCCACCACCAGAGGTGTTACAAGTGCGTTGCCGGCCTTTGGGGGATAGGAAGATCAGAGGGACGGGGGAAGGCCAACCGTATCCTCACTGCCTCGGTAAACCGGTGTGACACAGTGGGGACGCTGTTTTACAACGGTTTTCTGTGAGGCCGTGGTTTCACTCCGGTCGAACTGGCCCATTTTCGAAGCTTTTCTCTCCAATGAAAAATTTGAAAATACCTAGTCATTTTAAGAGAAATCATTTTCCAACCTTATTCAGATTAAGTTAAATGTTTATCCCTTTAAGATCTATTGTACCTACGAGTTTATTTCTTAGGTTACGCTTCGGAAGATATAACTTAAAAACCCCAAAATCCTCCAAATTATAGATCAAAGTCATTCGGTGACAGGATTTTCTCACAGTTACTCTTACAGAATAATGTTACAAAGATCTATGAAACACAGAATGTAACTTTTAATATTGGTAGTGCTATGAGCATTTCTAACCGCCTACAATCGTAGAAGATAAAAGTAATTCTGGAAAAAGGCATGCGAGAAAAAAAATATACGTATATTATGTATACATTTATTCCAGAAAAAATCTAATATTTTATCTAGCCGCTATTCAAAGTAGTTCAAAGATATGATAGACCGTATATCACAAGTGATATAGAAATTGCTATAAATATTCATAACTTAGAAACATTCAACTTCTAGTACCCTTGTCATGCGCTACAAAAGCTTCAGAGAAATACACAAAATATTTAAGGTAGACTTGCTTCTGATGATTACCAAACACTGAAATTTTTTCATAAAAAAATGTCTGGATCAGGAAATCCTCAAAGAATCAGTCAATGTTGAAATATTAAAGTATAAGGTGGGATTCACATCGATAGAAATAATGTGATAACATGACAGGTGACAAATCAATATGATCAAAGTAGTTTCACACATCCAGGGAGCTAACTTTAAATTTGGATTACCCGGGAATCGAACCCGAGACCTCAAGCCCAGCAGTCGCTTACGCTACCACTGTGCCACCGAGGCAGTCTGTCAGTATTTTTAACTTGACCGTTTTTCTTTGTTTTGTACATTCTGTTAATATTTCCTTGTTATATTGGAATACTTATTATCTTTTCGTTTTATCCCAATACTCACTACTTTTAACCCAATATTCAGAGCAAAATCGACAAGTAATAAATGGATAGCTAACAAGTTGCCATAAAATATAATCCAACGCATTTCTTCCTTACAATGATTTCTTAGCCCCATAACGATGTGTACAATTAAGGATTTTTTAAATATTATTACTGCAATATTAAAGGAAATAAATTCATATATATGGACAAAACGAAGCAAAATATTTTCAACCGAAATCATAACAACCACATATCAGAAATCATAGCCCGAAGCATAAATTTTGCCAAAGGGCCAAGATATAAGAGTCCTAATATATTTTGTTTTGAAAAATAGCAAACAATAAAGGTATCTGTATGGGTCGATGTGGACGGACAAACGACAAATGGCTGAGGGAGCCTTGTCGTTTGTCATTTGGAAAAAAAAGTCGCCGGCTTATATGTGAGACGTGGTTAGAATGGGTGTATTCCAAAAAACATACATGACAGTTCCACGAATAATTTGTTTCATCTTTTGTTTTTGACGGTTTAAATGAGAAGCGTTACGACTGCTTATCAATAGGGTCCTTTTTTACGATATGATTTATGATAGTGAAAAATGATAGAACACGAATGTTTTGATTAAATATACCTAAAATGTTAAATGTACCTTTGTGGCGCAGTGGTAGCGAATGCGACTGCTGTGCAAGAGGTCTCGGGTTCGATTCCTGAGTCGGACTAAATGTTTGTATGATCTGCAAATATTTGTTTCGGAGTTTGGGTGTTTTTTATGTATAATATGTATGTATTTACAAAAAAAAAGTATATAAGTATTAATATCAGTTATCTAGTACCCATAGTACAAGCTCTGCTTAGTTTGGGAGTAGATGACGTTGTGTGTAAAAATGTCTGAACATATTTATTATTTATATTTATTATTCTGGTGAGCGTTTTGCTAAATTGAATATGAGCTTGAGAAAACATCCTAATGTGAGACAAGGTAGGTGTTGTTTAGAGAGGTACTTAAGCCAATTAGGGATTTGAAACATTTCTTCCAAACTTATATCTAAATCAGGTGATCAATGCATATGAAAAATGAAAAAGTTTTTAATACAATTAAGTTAACCGTAACCAGATATTTAGTTTACGTCATCAACTTAAAACTTTATTTCTCTCAACATGTTACATGCATTAACATTAAGCATTCAAGAGTTTTTATTTTATTTTATGTATCCCTAATATTCTTCATTAGAGTACTTGTAATATATTTAACCAACTTCAAAAAGAAGGAGGAGGTTATCAATTCGACTGTATTTTTTTATGTGTGGTACCTCGGAATTTTCAGCTGAGTTAACCGATTTTGATTATTCTTTTTTTATTTGAAAATTGGTGCTTTCCGTTTGGTCCCATTTCTATTTGGTTCAGTTCTAATAATTTATGAGAAAAGCCAACAACTTTTTAATTTGCGTAAGTATGTGTTCGACAAATAGACAAATAACTCAATATCACGCGAACCGATTTCGATAATTCTGTTTTGTTTTTTTGCTTCCCATGTGGACCCGTTTCAATTTGGTTTTAGTTATTGAAGTCGTTTTCCTTTTGTTAAAATTTTGGGTTTTGTATACCTCTGTTATCAGTTTATTAGTTTACATGACTACATTTAACATTAGAAAATGTCCTCTAAAGTAATAAAGTATTGAGCATTTAAAATTTTTCATAGAAATTTGTATAATATGTCCCGAGAGCCTGGAAACATAATTTATTTTCTTTTTGAAAGTCACAAATGTTCAAGTTCAACTAACAGTAGGCCCTTCATTCCCCTGACAGAAATAGTCCATTATTTTCCGACGAAAAAGGCCTTCTATAGTGATTGGATAAATCTAGAAGACGGTTATGCTTTCAAGAACGATGAATATATTTTTGCTTTCAGGTTCTCGACAACTTTTGTTTTGGGTACAATACGATTAGACGCTAATATATAAGTCTTTATACTACAGTCTACAATAGTAGACTATATACTCACACCAATTAATAAGGATAATTTTAGGTCACTTGTCACTTTGCTCAAGTGATTCCTTAGAATAGTATTCGTGTCAAATAAATAATACCTGGCTTATTTGGAATCAGACAACTGTATCCTTGTATGTGAGTAAATAGATTAACCTTTTTCTTAGTTGGGGTGATAAATTCCTTTATCTTTTATTCTTTAGGGACATAGGAAACAGGAGTTTGATGAAAATCTCGACCTCAAGTCTACAGCTTTTATATACCAAGATCAACAGCAGTGACCCACGGAGTCAGGAAAAATTAAAATGTCTAAGAACCAACAAGAATACGTGTTGATTCCACTAAAATAACCGCAACGTAACGGCCTCATACGTCATTATATTTACGCCGCATAAATAACGAGGAGCCGGATCATGTTATTTCAGATCTTTCACGCATTGACATTACAATCAGTTCACTCATCATCAGCCTAGCGCAGTCCATTGCTGGACATAGGTCTCTCTAATTTCACGCCACTTGGTTTGATCCTCGGCTTCTCGCATCCAACTCTTGGCAGCCTTCTTGCGCAGATCATTGCTCCACCTGGCTTGTGGACGTTCCACACTACGTTTGCCAAGACTCGGTTTCCACTCAAGAACCCCTTTGGCTCAACGGTAATCAGTTTTATTATATACTATTCTTATACTTCTATAACGTACAATGCGATAATATTAATTACTTACAAAATATGATTAACTTTGGAGTTTAGGTAGAAACAACGTTTAAACTACCTAACTATTTAAGGTGTATATGACAACTACAAAACAATTTTTCACATCCAACATTTCACGCTGAAAGTGACTACGTTATAGAAAATTATTTTATTAATTTGTTTTATTTGTTTATAACTTTATGCACTTTTTACATCAGCGGACTTGACGCCCAGGGCATTCTTTACCAATCAACCTTAGGCTGGTGTAGAAATCTTGTGAGGTAGGCGCACATAGGCTATACAACTTCGAATCTAAGATACATAAATAAGCAATATACATACATACATAAATATATATATAAAATATACTGTACTTATATATATTTACATGTCAAATACATACATACATATCAATTTACATTATATTCACACACTATGGATTTGACAAATTTGTTTGGCGCATTATTATTTTGATAATTCTAGCACCAACCCGCCTGCCCAGCGTGGTGATTATGGGCTGACCCCCTCCATGAGTAAGCAAAAGAAGCCACGNTTATTATTTTGATAATTCTAGCATATCGTTTTGAAAGAGCTCTTGTACCTTCTTTTTTAATGCCAAAAAAGAAGACGGCCAATGACGATATTTACACAGTACATAAATATCTTCTCTCCTTTTAAAAAACTATCACACTGAAAGCAGTTTCCTGAACGACTACCTGCCTGTGAAACGACCATAAAACCAAATTTTTCTACTCAGTTCAAGCTATCGTCGATTAAAAAGTTTTTATTTTTAATTTATAAAGGGATCCCATTTTTTAAATTAGAAAATTTTAAACCGTGGGATGTTGCTGCCTCACGAAATAATTTACCCACATAATCCTATAAAATTTCACGTTACAACTTTTTGTGATTATGACGTTGGTATTTAATATGTGAAATACAAAATTTTTCATTACGTCTAGGCTTTTACCTTTCAGCGTGTAATCTTCACAGTAAGCTTTTGTTAGAACTCTATGCCTGATTCTTTTAATCTTGTTCTGTTATTAGTTTTCGAAGTTGTATCTGATGGGAATACATAATTAACTTTTATAAAAGTATCACGAGTTGTAATGCGTCTACTTAATGATGAATCGTGATGTTCATAATTACCCAATTTTCCAAATTTAGAGGAAATTTTTTTTAAAATTTAAATGGGGCTAAACGTAAGTCCACACTAAATAAACAAAAATTAAATAACTTCATAAATAATAGAGTCTTTCTTAGAAACATAACAGAATACATTGGAATAAGCACTTTCCCATTTTACGTCGTCTAAATGTACCGATTAAATTAGAATGTGTATGTGATATGAACGACTGAAAAATATCTATGAAAATCAGATTATTATAAAAAGAATCTTAAAGGCATTTTTTTCAAGTGAAGCTTATAGAGTATACAATTTTATAATACAAACATCTAATTATTACTAAGCCTAATAACTTGAATACAAATGAAGTAGTTCAAAAAGTTCGTCCAATTAAAAGTTTGTAACAAGTTCATCTAAATCTTAGTTGTACTGGAGCTAATCACTATTTCTTTAACAATAACTAACAACTTCTTGAACATTTTGGCCAAGAATTGGAAAGTTACTTGACTTTTGGATTCGTTAAATTTATTTAATACAAAGCTTCGCTTCTTCATTTTAAGTAGATTACGATGTATATTGATAGAACACAAACTTTTTGTAGCAGTGAACCACTTCGGTGACGCAAGTGGTAGCGTAAGCGACCACTGTACTTGAGATCTCGGGTTCGATTCCCAATTAGGGTCGTATCAAATATTAATATGATCTGCAATTGTTTGTTTCAGAGTTTAGGTATTTTTTGTATAATATGTACGTATTGACAAAAAAGTATGGATATATTTATATCAGTTATCTAGCTCTGATTAGTTTAGGACTGTAAGGTGTTGTTTGTTAGATGTCCGAAAATATTGGTTATTTTTTAACTAATATGCTCAGATATGATAATTTGTATTCATCCAATATTGTTTTAATAATCAACTGCCTGACTCACGCAACTTTGTCTATATCTCTTTTCAATTATGCTCCTATTAGTCTAAGCATGATATTAAGTATCCTATCTTAGGCACAAATATAAAATGCGGTGCAATTTAGGGGAATACCGATAGAAATGATAAATAAAGTAACTTGTGAATTGTTTCGTCGAAATGTTTGATTAATTATTTTTGAATGATTTTTGGTTTCCAAAGAAGTGTTAATGACCGATTTAATAACACTTGGAGGTATATTTATGTACACATATGAAAAGTGCGCACATAGCTAATGGGAAGCGTGAGGTAACAATGACGCGCGTTCCATGTTCCATGATTTTTTTACCCAAAAAGTGTTCAAAGTGCCTCAAGAAATTTCACTTGAAAAAAACGCGTAAATCGGCTGTTTAGTTGCGCAGTTCATCGTGGGCAACTACTTGACATAAGATTTTTATGTAATAGATATATTTTTTATGTTAGGTTGGTTCGCGTAAGATTAAAAAATTCTGCACAGTATAATCCCAATTTTTACACTACAAAAAAAATTTAAAATATTTTTTTTGCTTTAATTTTGTGCTTTATTTATAATCAACACTAGCACCAACAAAGAGTACATTATTATATAACGAAATAGTTGTCTGAACTAACGTTTATCAAATAGTTAAATATTGGAAAAAATAGGAACCAAAGCAATAAGCACATTTATCTATATTGTATCTTTTTTTTAGTTTTACGCAAGGATTGCTTTTCTCACTATACACTACGTGGAGAGAGGCGTCTGTGGGTCTTTCCAAGGACCGGTGTCCTCTTGGAAAGCCACAGGGGCTTAGTAGGTAGACTGCTACCCACTAAGCCTCTTAGCGGCCACCTCGGCAGTGGGGAGGAGCTCCGGGAACGCATCGCGGCTTCTGGAGTCCCCCCTACTATACCCATGGCTGAGGCATATATTAATACTGTACCTGGATGATCAAGATTTGTTCGGTATGTTCTGAAAATGAATCCTAACTAGATTGATTTAACGTTCCTGAAATTTCATGAAAATCTTTTAAAGTGGGTACGAATTAAATATAACATGTAAAACAGTCTTAAACCAGTAATAGTACATTTCCGGGAAATTCGAATCTCTACCAAGGAATATTTTCATCGAAGGCTAAATTTATTGTAACCATCGCATCGAAAATAACATCAAATATAATCATACAAATTAACCCCACAAAACTTAAGATGAAAACACAAATTTACGTGTACCGAGTCTAAAATTGATGTTTGACGATTAATTATGAAATAATGAAAGCTTCACGAATTAATGAAATTATTTGTAGCCGCCTAATAATATTGTAATTATCTTCTAATTAAGCAAACATTCATTATCATTTAATTGAATATCGTTGATATATGTTTGCATAAGTTCTTGTAGTTTCTCGTTTATATATTCTATCAACATGATTTTAATAAATTTTTAATCATGTTTTAGTAACTCTGTAACTATTTAAACCATTACCATTCGGAAAAAATAAGTGTAAAAAGAACAGGATATATGTGTTTGTGTGTCTGGGTGTAATTTATCCACAACTTTTATGTAATTTGGATTATAAGTAGATTAGTGTATATATCAAAATATTAACCAAAGGAGCTATAGAAGCGTAATGAAACAACTCGAATTTCTTAATGAAATAGTATACATAATATATAGTGATATAATTACAACATATTTAAATACATACAAGTAAAAGATGAACCCACTACAGTGCAAATTCATCAGACTAACAAAATCAAACAGAAATAAAATTTGAAAACAACGCCATACCAAACCGTCTGATCAGGATAGTATGATAGTATCTTTTTGAAGTTATACTTCTTTTGTCGCGTTAGGGAAAAATTATGACAGTAAATTTTTACGATGCGCGCGCACACCGTCACGAAAAACCGACACTCTTAAGTTAGCTATGATCATATTTTAGTTTTACCGTGCGCGCGCACATCGTCACGAAAAACCGACACCCTGAGTTAGCTATAGTCAACATGTTAGTAGTAGTAGTTAGCAAAAGAAGTATAACTTCTAACGCGTGTCCATAAGTACACCTACATTTTTGTTTTTTTATTATTGAACGGGGGGCAATCGAACAGACGTATCGCCTGATGGTAAGCGATTACCTGATGGTAAGAGGTGTCACAAATGCGTTGACGGTCCTTAAGGGAATGGAGAGGGAAATGGCGGAAGGGTTAGATTATGGAACTCCGGTAGGCACACTCACACGGTTAAATACAGCGCAACGCTGTTTCACATCAAGATTCTATGAAGCCATGGTTTCACTATGGTTGAACTGGCCCATTTGTACCGCCCGGATGGCGTAAGAAAGCGGTTCCCGGATCCCTCCCTTCTCAGGCGCAGAGTGGCACACCGTGGCCCATTTGTACCGAAGCATGGCTCTCCCATCATTCTGGGGATGGATCTATGTCTGGCAGTGAATTATTAAAGCCTGTTGATGATGATGTCTACAAACAGTCTGGTTACAGGCTCTATCTAGCTTGGACTCAGAGGGTCATATGTGACGGGGGATGTTTTTAACATTGACTTGGTAATAAATACTAAACAATCGGTCACAAATATGAAGTTAAGTAAAACCAAAAGTTTTTAACTTGTTTCAAGTAAATTCGCTTTAATTTGTATAAATAAAATATCCCACACCGCAAAAGCCAGCTTAGAAAGAAGTTAGTTAAAATAAAATACTCTTTGCTTTTTCAAAAATAATTAAGAGGCCTGAAACTAATTAGCTCCCATATCTTAGTTTTATATTAACATCAAATAATTGTACGTATATAAAGTGTTTATTTTTATGTATCTTACTTTATAAAGTCAAACAAATAGAAGCTCTAAGACTAGCATAATAAGATATAAATTACTTAAGTAAAACCATTAAATGTAAATTTTAAATACTTTTGTGTTGATTGGGACCTGAGCCAAAGCTCAGGAAAGGAAAATCGTAAGCATCATGGTTACATACACTTGTATTCATTTTTTTAACCTGGCAAAATAAGGGCAAAATCAAGGGTAATAGTTTTGAAAGCCTTTGCATGGATTTATGCTTCACTGCACCTTCTGAGCTATCAAACATATTTCAATGAATGAGGTATCAATAAATTCGTAATAATGACCCGAGTAAAATAAGCTATATAAATTTTATGAAAACTTTATGTTATGCTAGGTAACAGAGTGAACAGGTTCCCTGATGATAAATGATCACAGACAACCATAGACACAATCTCGAGAGACTCAAGCGCGTTGTCTTGCTCCAGTAATGTAGCTTACTCAGTGAACATCCCCAAAAGAATAGTTTAATATTGACTTCCTTTGAGGGCGTAGTATCATATCATTCTGGCTATTTTCTGCCAAAGGCGTTTGTACAGTGATCCGTGTCACATAATATATTTCCAAAACAGCTGTTGTTTTTTTCTTTTGATATACATTTTAACTATGGATCATATAAAGTGATGCCACAAACAATGACATGGCGACTGTTTTAACCACTACGCTATTAGTGCGGTCAGTTTGAGTTGCATAATCTTCTCCGCAGTCATTTTTTCTTATTGGGAGTTATAGAGAATATAAGTGCTTAATTTATCATACAAAATATTGCTTTAATATGAAGGAAGAAGTACATTCTCAGCAAACTACTTCAACGTTATAATCTCGTACAAAATTTCATATGCAAATCGCTAAGACCCTACAATGCACCTGTTTTATTCACGTCAGGTTCCGCACTGCTTTAGATATGTAAATCTGTACGGTAATAATTTATCTCCTTTGTTTGTCTATTATTTTGGTTTTGTTTTACTAATAAACAGACTCACAAATTATGGTTTTCATGGTAAACTTACAGACAACCTTATGGCGTTCCGAACCAAAATTTTCGGGAACATAAAATTCTTAAATTAACCAACTTTAAACAACTCGTTAGAAAAATGAGAATAATTTGGCAAAACTTACACTATTATAAATACATACATACTTTTATATCCTAAATCAACAAACAGGCTAATTTATAGACCGAAACAAAACTTCTATAGTACTGATCCACTGACTCACACGACTGACCCAGTAACGGTCTCACTATTTAGACAAATTTAACAACACATCCCAAGCCAAAACCCACCAAGATATTTAGATTAAACAGCATACCGAAGTAAATGCATAAACTCGAAAAAAATAACACTCTTTGCAAACCCTCTCGAACCTTTCAATGCTTAATCAAAAACATAAGATGCAAGATATTACAGCGTGTATTGTAACAACCTACTTTCCACAAACGCCTCGTTACCACATCAAAGCAATATGTTAATTTAACCCAGGATAACGTCAAAAAAACAACGAACGCTGAGAAGGAATAAATTTAAACATGGACGGTCATTATCTACGATGTCTAAATACACTTCTTTTAGGGATGTCTCAGTCGATGGTTTAGCGTTTAGGAATTAGTTTGATAGTTTTTTATTCCTGTAGGATCAATTTAATAAATAAGACTGCTGATAAGGAATAGTCAATGATTAGAAACCTATCGACAAAGAAGTATGCGCTCCGACACCGACGAACAGAAACTACAACGATTTGGTTGTTTTGAAATAAAATTATTAACTACAAATAACTCGAAAACCGTTGAGGTAGACGAGTTCTTGAGTGGAGACCGCGTCTCGGCAAACGTAGTTTGGGACGGCCACAGGCCAGGTGGAGCAATGATTTGCGCAGGATGGCGGACAGGTGTTGGATGCGAGCAGCCATAGATCGAACTAAGTGGCGTGAATTAGAGAGGCCTTTGTCCAGCAGTGGACTGCGATAGGCTGATAATGATGACTCGAAAACATCAAACCCACTAAATAGTATTTACTTGTGCCTCGGAAAACTCGTTGCGCCGTCGGTTCCGGTTACCATGGACATATATACTATTTTAGTTACAGGATACTGACAAAAAGTTCAACCTTCCAATTCAGTGTGCCCTTAGGTTTGTGAAGGTTGGACCTTCACATATCTAGTCTGTCAGTTGTTTCATAGGAAAACCAACATTCAGGTCAATCCGATCTAAAAAAGCCGACCCCTAATAATATTATGAAAAATAAAAACTTTGAGGAAAGAACAATAAAAACTTAATAGTTCGTATGTTTTCAACTAAACAACTGATCACACAGACCGTTAAAATATTTATTGATGGAAAATGCTGAATAGAGAAAGAACTAGGTTTAGCGTTTTACTTAGTTTTTATCTGACCTAAATAGTAAAAACCAGAACGAGCACTTCTCAAATAATATAATGGAACTTTGTATTTGAGTTCTTTATATTTCACAGAAGAAGTTTCTAAGTAAATTCTACATTATGGATAAAAATGTAGCAAATGTTTATTTGAACAATACTTATGTTATGATGAACGTGTTTAAAGTAGTCAAAAATCCTGTCAGCTAAGTATAAGATTATGGATTAAATACTCAACAATTTGCTGTATGATCTACTTATCAATATTTTTTTGTTATAAACTAGATGATTCGTACAATATCGTTTGTGTCATTCAATACGATTATTTTCAACATTTATCATTAATGCTCAGAAAGATTAGGGGCGCTCATAGCCTAGTTTCACTCGGTGATTAGCAGTCCGCTTCTGGATGGGTGACCACTGGTAGCGCGATACCGTGAGCGTTTCAGCGATTTGGAGGTCACGGTAAGCAGTCGGTTGCACTTGTTATCATAGGATAACAGTCGTGAAGCTTAGTTGAAGGCCTTTGAGCGGCATGAAAATATCCAACAACAAGACTATGTAGCCACAACGCTATCTTGCGTACAAGAAAAAACAGTTTCCACCCTATTGGATCAGAGTAGGGACGGCCTCACTTAACCCTCTCTTGAGAGGAGACTTGATGTGATTAGTGCTAGCATAATAATAAAAAGCCTGATTTCATTTACTATGGTGCTATTAGCCACTTTACCTTTCAACTGAATGAACAAACTCTTCACCTATAAAATGTTAGTATAAAAATCTCTCTCAGCTGTCTAATTTTATGTCAGAAGTCTGTATGTATGTCCCTAGTTATTATACTATTCATATTACATAGCTGGTCTATTGGATACAATATGTATTTACATTGAATGAGACGTATACAAGAGAGTAATATTCAAGACCTTATGTTCTAGAAATAATATACAGTGCTAACAGAAGCTCAGCATCAGCTGTTTATCTTCTTAGGTTGTAATGGCTGCTCCGGGACTCATAAAGCAAATATCAACGGAGAGGAAATGGATAATGTTCTCATATGTAATATAATACCGGTAGCAATGTTGCTATCTTCCTCTGATAAAGCGTAGAAATTGATTAATGTGAAAGGGAAATTCGATTTCTATTTCTTCCGCATATTTTTTATTGCCTTTGTATTGATACAATAAAACCTACTTGAGTGGCATTTTGTCGTAATTTAAGTGTATTTCATCCTCAATCTTAAGTGATCTTGGGTGTATTAATGTTGGTATGTATTTAATGAATAAAGTGGTTTCATATTAGTTTATTTAAAAGAGGATCTAATAACGCGAGTCACGGAATAATGTACTGTAGTGATGTACTTATTTTCCTAGTTTTCGGCCTAAGAACTTTAGTAATCAGATTTCTCTGGCACTACGATTAACTATGGGAGGAGATGACCTGAAGAGGTTTCTGAAGGTTATGATGTCAAAAGAAAGGTTGCAGCTGTTTTTCGAATACTTGTGAGTTAATATGTCTAGACTGGTAGTCTAGTTTGAGTTCACAACAACTTTATCGTAAGTTCAACGTTTTAACCGGAACGCTTCGATCACTCTCTTTTAATTATTTATGAAGCGTTAACATTAAAACAAAAATTTACTGTACATTTCGTTATGTAATATATTTTTTGATCTCCTTTATGACACGCGCCTCTCTCATTGCACGCCACCGTGATGGCGTAATTCATTTAAATCAGGTGTATATATAATACTTTAGACTAATATTTATGCATATAAGTATATTATTATGAGGATAATACGAAAGACTTTATGAATTAAAAGATTATAAAACTATTGAAAATGCAACAAAATCTTATAGTTAACTTAAGACTAAGACAGGCAAGCCAAAGTAGAGTAGAATTACAATGAGATTAATTGAGCTATGCTATTTAAACCTGGTGGCGACTCGATATATCGAATCTGTATTTAAGAACTGCGATGGTTCGTGTTGAATATGAGTCAAATTACCAATCACCTAAAGTGATGTTATTATTAGTCGAGGCAGGTACCACCTTATTACAGGCTTTGTACAGTTGAACATTAACAGGCCTTATGTAAAACTGTCAAAAAATTATTTTACGAAAGATTTTTGTAAACAAAATTGGACTAAAATCACTCAAACTTAAATAGCAACCTATTTTTAGACAAACAAGGTTCCTAATAGTACAAGATAATCATCATACAATAATACCTTTTCCAATAGGCAAAGATAACATTTTGCAATAACAGCGGATTACTGGCTTAACATATCAATTGGTTTATCCAAAACGTGCTCAACGCGGTTTGTAATAACTAAATCTGAGATTATTATAAATTGATTCTATGTAACAATTTTGGTTCATATTTATTAAACCAATAACTGTTATTAATTTTGAAATCATGCCTTCCTAATTGGCGTATAGATGGATTAGATATGAAATAATTGAAGGAAATTAGTCGTTGTATTCATTATGTAAATTAAGATATGACTAAATAAGTTCTTGGATGCTAAAAATAATAAATATTGCTAACCAACCTAAGATTAAGAGAGAGCCGATAAAAAAAATTTGATGAAATTTTCCGAAAAATACATTTTTGTAAAGAAATCTGTTTTAAATCGTGATTTTATAGTTCGCAAACGTGCATGATGTGGAAATAAATAAATAGATACCGTGATGAAACGTTTTTTAATTGCGTTAATTATTAACACATCAATGATGGTTTGCTTTTCGCAAAACTGTCATGACTATTTTAGAAACTTAACTATTTTTCATCATTTTTTCATCCTCTTCACCACCAACTAAAAGTATCAAATGTTAATTTTCTTTATAGATAATATGTTTAAATAGGCTTGCTTACATATTTCTATATTGCAACCTGGCAATAGACATGAACAGGTAAATCAATTAAAGTAACTACAGTGCGCTAATAACTAATCAAAATTGGTATAAAAACAAAGATTATTTAATAAGTAATCTAATAGTACAGTCTGGACTAGCATGAATAAAAAGCGTAAAAAAAATAGTTATTACAATTTCACGAATGGCAAACTATCGTAGGTATATTTATTGATTAGAAAATTAGACAGACTATTTTTCAACTGGTTATCAGATGGATGTAAGTCGATCTTCTCCGGCTAGCAAACTAATACATTTAGTGAAATTCGTAAACTGGACATTTTTGACAAAGTGCATCTTATTTGTAGAATAAACCCAATACGCGTCCATTGTTATTTCAAAGAATAGAACAGAAGCTTTTTATTTCTTTTTTGAAGTCTGTCTCGAGACAAACGTTTGGCGTTTCAAGCATTCGATCACAAGCTACGGTAGCAAAGCTACTATTGTACCAATAATGAGGTGTACTTGTGAAACGAGGATGACAATGTACTGAATTCATTACTTCTAACTTTATGTAAAACTAGTGAATTGTATTTAAATTAATTTTAGAACCAAGGCAAAATAATAAAATAATGCTAAATTAAATCATGTTATTTTTACGTTTTTTTGAAGTTTAATGATAAAGCAACGATGAAGAAAATGAATTCACCCAGAATTTTGTTAAAAAAATGGTTTGTGAAAGTTCAATATACTATTATTAAGTAAAACATGAGTCTTATAATAATACTTTCTAGACCCAAATTGAATAAAACTTGTTTTGAAATACGATGAATCCATGTAACTTATTTTCTACACCACTACTTACATACTCGTATTATTTGAATTAAAGGACTTTTACGCTACATCAATGTAATTAGATATTCAACAGTAATTTGACCTAATTATGACTTGACTATCAGTCATTTTGCTCTTAATGCATTTTATCCTTGAAACTGATCAATTATTGAAACACACAAAATATTTATAGTTTTATACGCTTCAAGACAACATCACAACAGTATACTGTGAAACGTACGTATTCATAAGGGAGTTTCTCTTCACTTCCGATTTGGGTTTTTCTCAACTCCTATCAGGCACGAATCCAATAAGGAAATAGTAAACATAGTCGAATTGATATGACAATTTTATCTTTGTGATTTATTTCACTATTTTATTGTTTCAGGTCACGGAGTTTTGATAACCCGTCATGATTTTGGTAAGTTCAACTTTACATCGTAGCAATAATAAAATAGATATTTTTTATATGTGGGCTATTATTAAAAGAAAACAGTAAAAGGGTTTATAAGTTACAATATAGTTCGTAGTACAAGTCAATTTATACCAAAAGTTAGCTAAAACTAAAAAAAAATGTGAAACACCCTACTCTCAGGTATTAAGCCTTGATTAAAAAATATATAAGCATTAGACGACTCATTTATCAAGGAAATCTACATAGCGTTGCGATACCACCAATTAGAAAGGAACTTGACGATTCGGAAAACTGTAGAAATGGTATTCCTATTGATAGACGTAGACTTAGCTCCTTGGATTATCTAGTTTGATTATATTAACGATAGAAACACGATATAATGGGAAAAGGATCGTTTTCAGTTCACTATCAGTGAAATTTTACGTATATCATTTCTTAGCATCACTAAATGCTTTTGAAAAAGCAACTTTTGGCTTATTTTCATAATTCCTGTGATGGTTTATTGCCGCAAATTGTATGATACGTACCCTTGTTTATAGGTCATCAAATAGACCAATGTTTATACCATAGGACCGGATGAATTGTTGCAGCGTTTGTGTTTAGATTTCCTTCTTTTTTAATGCTGTTGCCCTAAGTAGACTTACCTTGTCTCTAACAATTCCCTTCCCAAATAAACAGCGGTTTTGATACTTTATATTTTTAAACTTCCAATACACGAATAGCTTTTCTATCCATGTGTATTTTTATTACATATTGTTCTGACACACAAGGTTTAATATATATACGTGTCTATATAGCATTCAGAAATACATAAAGTTTCACCAAATAATTACTAATTGACCTTCTCAGTACTAAAATAAGTTATAAAAACTTACAGCAGCTACGTATATATTAGATATACGTAACTGCTGTAAGTTTTTATAAATGTTGTAGTAACGTAACGTAGATGAAAATGGATATCCAAGTACGGTATCATGTTATTTTATCATTCTTATAATTTGACTGAAACTTGTCACAGACTTGGATAAATTTTATTAGTATCTTATACACTCTACAGAAGGAACTATAAGGTTAGACAAATGTGTATTATTTCAAGACAAATATGATGTCGTTGATGTAATAAAAAGTTTTAATTACTGTTGGTATAGTGGTTTCGCGCCTCCAAACCTCAAATGGGACAACACTTTGTGTGATCCACAAAATTGTTGTTCTGAGTCTGGGTGTTGTTTATGTCCGTTTCATATATGTATAGTCCCCCGCGACATAGGATATGTATTTCTAATGTGGGTCGTATTTCGAATAAATAAATAATTCATTAAATAAGTATTTATTCTTTATAGGTTTAAAGTTTAATCAATCGGACATATATATTTTTGAATATACATAATTTTATATTCTCAAGTACTGTGTTGTTTAGATAAATTGCACTCGGACACAGAATAACTAATTATGTTCATGATATGGTCTATACAGGTTTTGAGTGGAAATTGAACACGCTACCTCTCTCTCTGTAATTAGAATCGTTAACCATTAGACGGTCAAGTTAAAGAAGGATTAACTCAAATTTAATTTTACTTCACGAGATGAAAGAACTAGTGCCAACTAAGTTTTATTTACACAAATTGGAGCTTTTGATAAACGCCCTCAAACTAATACAGCTCAAAAAAACCAGAACAAACCGAACAAACAATGAAAAATTAAATCTTTTGTAACATAAAAATATTCTATCAAAAAAATGCTCCCTTTTCGATAAGGTTCCTGAGACCGACATTTATTGAAATGATCATTTTTAATCCATATATTTAGTATAAACAGTCTATTATCAAAATTCATAAGCCTAATAAGCCTTGAAAACCGGATTTCCCGAACGAAGCCGTGTCTGAACATAAGGATGGTTTTAATTAAATCCGGACCGTCTAAAACATCCCTCGCCTTTATTGTTTTTTAAACTAGGTACTCATTGGGCATCTTATTGAGTGACAAGAATAAGAAAATGCACACAATCTATTTTGATCAAAGCATTTTAATTGCTTTTGTTATTACACTTATTTAGTCTTTTCTCTTTTCAAATATCTCTATTATTAAGATTTGGAAATGAATTTTTCGAAACTAACTAAATTCCGTTCAAAAAAGTGAGTCTTTAGTTATTTACTATCCAAATACATATCGACTTAAGATTAAACAAATACTGAATATAATGTACACTAAAATCAACTACGTTTTTAGTGTAGTAATTTTAATTATAAATCGGGAAAAGAAATGAAATTGATTTGCATAGAATGGTGGTTTTATCATACCATGTTCTACCATGTTTTGGTATACATTTTATCAACTAACTTATAAATACATAATAAATAACGACGACGACTTATGAATTTATAATATTAAATAAAACTAAAAACGACATCTATTACCTTGTTTAGCATTATATTAACATTGGAAAAATTGGGATAGTATTTCTTTATATATATATATATATTGCATTATTATTATTTTCTTTTTTCTTTTTTTTATATTTAAGCTGCCAAAATGACTTTGCCCTGCCTGTTGGAAAGCATGAGCAGAATCCAAGAGTGGTGGTCACCAACCTCAATGCAAAAAAGAACAATGCAGCATGGTGACTCACACTATGGCGGCCTGGTGAGATGCTTTTTCACGCCCCGCTTAAAGGACCCGGGATCATAGTGGGAAGGAAACACGTGCGCTGGTAGTGAGTTCCAGGTTTTGACCGCTCGGCACAGGAAGGAAGCACCGAAGCGATGAGTACGAGAACGTATGTCTTCCACTTTAAAGCGGTGACTTCTAATTTGTTGAATATTCGGTGAAAACAAAGCCGTTTGTAATGGATTAAGTTAGGCAGATATTTACTTACCAACGAAAATATGAATCACAAATATAGTAAATAATAAATATTTCGGAAACGCCATCTTTTTTATGATGTCATAAAAATATTTGGTCCGGCCCGAGAATCTAACTCGAGAACTCTAGCACAGATGTGCTACCACTGCGCCACCGAGGCCTTCATTTGGATTAAAGTAAAACAGTAATCATTATTTTACTTGCTGTAAATAAAAACTAAATGGATATGAATACATTGGAACACAAATTGAAGAAATAATTATATAAGTTTACACAAAGAGCGAATTTGGCACATGATAAAAATATGCATACGTTATAAATAATAAATTATAGACTAAATAATACAATATTATTATGACTTAGGAGTGACCTATGTCACAATTAATAGGTGTGGACGTCACGAGATCTTAAGAGAAACTGATCCCTGTTTCCGATCACGCCGCTTGACATAGGTACACCGTCCCCACCTCGCCTGACTCGTGGAACCATTCGACTGTCACATATATGTAATAATTTTATAATATAAATACCCTCATTCCGCCATATACTATAAAAGAAAACTTGAAATAAACTTGTCACTAACCCTTCTAGCCAGCATTGTATAATAGATCCAAACCTCATTGAAAGAGGCCTGTATGCAGCAGTGGACTGGTGATAAATCTGCAACAAGCTTGTCCTTTGATATTTTATGACACGGAAAGAAAAAGGTTCTTAAAAAAACAAATAAAAGGCATCGAATAATGATCTTTATATTTCTTAAAATGTGTTAATGATGTAAATAACTTGTAATTTATCTAGAAAAGTGATGGAATTGGAAGGAGAAATTACAAAGTTCTTAAGATATTAAAGTTGTTAAACCATAAACACCAATTTCAGACAAAAGTAAACATTTTACATCTACAATACTGATATTACATTAACAATGTAAGGTTATTTGCTATTTAATAGAAGGCCAACTAGCAATCCAATCACTCAATAGTGGCACTCAATACAGCTGGACACATACACTTGCAACTTGAGAGACACAAGTCCTTACGTATTACTTCTTCTTTGATCAGTTTTTAAAACTCCGGTGTGTCATTTGCTCAGTGAAAAACAACGAAGGTATAACCTAACACAGGTTTTCCTTGTACCGTTTTTCTCCAGACGAATCGACCCATATGTGGTGAAATATATTTTTCCTACGCTATGATCAAAGGTTATTATAAATATGTCCAAGTTTACAAAAATTAGGTTTAAACAGCTTTAAAAATAAACGGAAAATTCTCCTGAAATAAATATATTTATGATAAGCTAAGATAGCATATCATAATTAAAAAATACTTGTATTTACGATATTGGTCAGAAATAAAACATATGACACAAAATGTATGAATTCTTGAATTTATGATATTAAATGGATTGTTAGATGCTAATTTAATAATTAGTTAGTTAGGGCTAATTTTATTTTATAGTATTAAGTGATACAATTAAATTAAGTTTATATATAAACATACGACATAAGACATTTGTATTCTATATGTGTTTATATATTTCTTTCTTTTGTTTGTGTAGTGTTTTTGGTTAGATCCATACGGAAACCTCTGTGCACCAGCTACCTTCAAGATTTCTACACCACCCTAAGGTTGACTGGAAGAGAAAGCCTTAGGCATTAAGTCCACCAATTTACAAAAGTGCATAAAGCTTCAATAAATATGTATACATAATTAAGTACTCATTTTTGTTCAAGATAATCTATTTGTTGTTAGGAAAATATTCATTGATTATAAATTCAACCCCTTTTTGTGCTAACATTACCACTGTAGCTAAAGTAGTGGTTCCTACCGTATCTGGGAAAGAACTAGAATCAATAACGCGTAGGTTCTTTACACCTAACACTCGCAACCTTGAATCTATCACCCTTCCCATACCACAAGTACCAACATAATAGTACGAAGTATCAGATATGCCAACAGTTACGCATCTCCACCATTCTTCACTATCTTTTCTTAGATCTTTACACTGTTTTATTTTTGGTAAAATTAACTTAGCTTTAACATTTTTAAAATAAGTTGTATTCAAAACCTGATTAAAATGTTTACAGTATTTAGCACCATTGACCACGTCTTCGTATTTACTAAAATAACTGGGATTTATTATTGGTTGATCATATGGATCAGTACTTGCCAATGAAATACGTCCTCTTGATTTTGGATATAGGAATGTTACTACCACAAACAATATTTCACTAGTTCCGATCTTCTTGACAAGTTTACTACAATATGATGGTGTAAAATCAAAGAAGAATGCACAAAACTCTAGAAATATGTTTTTCTCTGCAAGACTTATACCAAAAGTTTCATAATCTGGATATGCTTGGGATGGGTTTAATGCAACATAGCCATCAAAAATGGTAAAAGGATACTTATGAGGATCTTTAAGTATTGTTTCTTTCTTGGATTTTGTCATTTTATACACTAAAATCATATTTATATGATCTTGAAAGTCATATCCTACTGGAAGATTAGCTATCACTGGAATTCCTAAACTTTTTAACTGATGCTTTGGCCCAATCCCAGATAGTATAAGTAGTTTAGGTGAATTAATAACTCCAGCCGATACTATGACTTCTTTTCTAGCATAGGCAGTTCTATCTTTATTGAACTTTGTATCATATTTTACTCCTATAGCTCTCTTATCATCATCAAAAATTATTTTAGTTACAAAGGAATTTTTCAGCACATATAAATTTCGATCATTTTTGATAGGACTTAAAAATTTAAGAGCGGTACTCTGACGTACACCATCACCTATATTAAACATGACATCTGTAAATCCAAGAGGAGTATCTGGGTTTATGTCCAGAGGGGTATCGTAACCTAACTCTCTGAAAGCACCAAAATATTTTTGGTTTTTTTGAAAATATTCTTTCATTACTTTTATCTTACCATGCGTACCGTAAAAACGTCTATTTGGTGAATTAAGAATTGCTTCGTCTGTAAGATTTTCATTTTTGTGAAATGCTGGTTGGACTGAGTTCCATGACCAAGTCTGATCATTAGTTAATTTTGCCCACCGATTATAATCGTGTTTATTGCCACGTTCGTAGCCCGTATAATCGAGAGATCCAGTTCCACCGAGCATTTTACCTTGCGTCAAATGAATTTCGTTATGTTTGTGTGATGCCATTGTAACACTATCACGAGTTGAGGTAAAATTCCAGTCTACTTTTGTTTTTTTTAGATACAAATAGCTGCCAGGCATCTGAAAATAAAAAATACTCATAAAATGTTACGTTTCATAAAGTTGGTTACATCTTTGGAAGGCATTTTCTTTGTGAGTCTGCATTTATTGTATTAATAAGCAGACAACGAATCCAATTCACCACTTTTGAACTATCTGTAATAGTTGTTTCGTTAATCACCATAATATTTGTTTTTAGTCGAATATTATGTAATTAATCATTGTGCATCATCTGCAATTATGATAAATAAAGTGAATTTTACGAATGTAATAATATGTTACGTAGTTAGTGTAATTTTACATAGTACGTAGGAGTAAATATCGTTTCAAGAAAATATGTAAAAACTATTTATCCATTCTACTTTTTCATTAAAAAGTTTAGTTCAGTATTTAGATCAAGGGCGTTTCAAATATATTAAAGTTTTTCACTGCTTAAACACAACTTAATATAACATAGACATCGCTATTTTCAACAAAGATATAGGAAGTTAATGAGTCATTAAATCATGTCATGGATATCCTTTTAATGTCGTTAATACTCCGTGTGTTTTACAAGTGAACTTACATCTGTTTGTACAGGTGGATCGTCTCCAGCTTCGATTAGTAACACACTGACATCTCCTACTTCTATTAATCTATTTGCTATAACACAACCTGCTGTACCGCCGCCTACAATTATGAAGTCAAATGTTTCCGAGTCTGTCAAAAATGTATTTATGTTAAAATTTAAGCGAATTGAAAAATGTAATTTATGTTTTTATATACATTAGTAAAAGTACCTTTGATACAAGCAGATTTCGGATACTTATAGTCATCCAAACGCAGTAACGAAAGATAATTAAATATAGCTTGCACATTATGCAGCTGACTTATTGCACTTGCGGCATTCATTTGGTTAATATAAAGATTATTGATTATTTTTATTCAAAAAGATTTAGCTGTAAATAAAGAAAACAAACATGCATAAATATGAATGTATTAATCTGGAACAACAAAAAGAAATGTATTGAACATAAAAGTTTTGGCGCCAATAGTTTTGACTCTATTTAACTGAATAGTCTATTTTTCGTGGAATAGCTTGTTAGATAGTTACAATTCATCATCCGTACATAGTAAGTGAAAACTTTAATGATATTAAAATAAAAACTGTGAGAGAAGATTATTTGACTTTATGAAAGGAATATTGCTAATACGAAATAATTCTGGAAAATGGGAAATAGATTGAGAAGACAGGATTTACAGGCATATTTGAAAAATAATAAAGAGTATAATGATTATACTCAATCGGTAATAAATTATTTTTCTGGATTGGAATCGATTGTAGCACCACTTGTTAAGAAAGTAAACACACTTACCGCATAATGCTCTCAATTGAATTACTCAATTTTATTTTATCTTCGATTGTAAACACCAGGTGTGACGAGTCTGGATCGCCTGACAAAATGACTAACTTAATTTGCCTTAATTATATTTATAAATGAAAAACCAACGCGTCTAGATATATGTAATTTAGCTTTATCAACAGACGTACAAATTGAAATTCAAATCATTTAGAAACGATAAGCTCAAAGTTAGTTTTGTACGTCAATAACATACGGTTTAAGAACGTTTATTTCTCAAAAGAATACTACATTATTCGCTTATATAAGAACTGAAAACTATTAATAGTTATTTACAATGTCACGGCAAAGAGCGTACTCAGCATAAATATAAAGGCATACAATTTAAGATATGCGTATAAAACTGATGTTAACAAAATCAATAAATGACAGTAGATGTGATAAACTGCCCGTCGCCATAAATCCGCATCAACCGATCGCCACAGTGTACAATCATTGCAAGATGAGACTATGATAAATTGTAAAATAAGTTAATTATTTGTGTATAGTTTTTTTTTATATTATTACTTTGCAATCTATTTATGCCTATATTATAATTTTTTTTAGTTTATATTCCGAATTGATAGTAAATTGTAGCTATAACTAATTAATAGTCTCATACGAAGTACGTGTTCAACTAAATACTAAATGTTAAATTATAAATACAGCAATAACATTAAATTTAAACACTATTGATTTGTATATTAACTTGAAAAAACTTAAGATCGTTTTGATTCTGCGAAGATCCCGAACAAGACCACTTATTTGAGTACTATGTTAACTACTGTAAATCTAGTAAATCTACACGTATTCTGATATTCATTTACAATTTATTTTACCCAAAAATAAAGCATACTTGTAAAAGAATAATCTTCTTATACATTATCAGATCAGGTTTGACTGTTTATTTTGGAAACCAAAAAGGTAATAATAGTATTTAGTTTTCTATTCAAGTTTAACAAAAAATAATACTCTCACCAAAGAAAAATTCTTTTTGGTGTGAGTAAATAGCATGTCTGACTTTTTGCTTTATTTTGTTGTTTCATTGCCTATCTCAGGTGTTGTATTTTGATTTGTGTATATTTTAGATGATATTTAATAATAATAATAATAATTGCCTTTTATTCCTAAACTTAGGGTTATAAGAGGTCCCTAAGTTCGGTGTGCCTTTTGGCATAGGCCTCCTCCAATTCCTTCCAGTGGATTCTGTCCCTTGCTACTCTCAACCAGAATGGTCCCGCTGTCTGCTTCAAGTCGTCTTCCCATCTCCTGACTTGACGACCTCTACCCCTCTTGCCGTCTCTTGGTTGCCAAAGGGTAACTTGCTTGCTCCATTTGTTAATGGGGTGGCGTAGCATATGTCCAGCCCATCTCCATTTTTGGACGTCTATCCTGGTAAGAATGTCTGTGAGTTTTGTTCTTGTTCTCACGTCTGCGTTCCTGACTCTGTCTTTGATTTTTAACCCTAGCATGCTTCTTTCCATGGCACGTTGGCATTTTATTAGCCTTTCCCTGTGGTGAAGTGTTGTTGACCAAGTTTCACAGCCATAAGTAAGAACAGGTAGAATACAGGTCTCGAATGTTTTCTTTTTTATGTGATTGCCTAGATCCTTGCTTTTCACTATTTCTTTCAGTGACCAGTATTTCCTCCATCCTCGGGCTATTCGCCTGTTTATTTCCTTTGTCATTTCATCATTAGGGGATATTATCTGTCCTAAGTAAATATAATCTTTGACATATTCGATCCTGTTGCCGTCCACCATAACGTCTATTTCCTTTGAGTT